>PVKS010007019.1:44781-75360 GCA_004027875.1 Aplodontia rufa | reverse complement strand
TTCAAGAGAAGGCACATTTCTCAGAGCACTCTCTGAGAAATCTCAGCTGACTCTTAACAATAGTTAGAAATGCAGTCTACTTTGACCAGCTTGGTCTTCTTTTTTATAAAGAGAGAGGGACAGTGAGAGAAAGAGAGAATCAATTTTATTTAGTTTTTCATGTGGCTTTTGTTGCTCCAACACTTCATTGTGTACGTGGTGCTGGGGTTTGAACCCATGTTCTTGTGCATACCAGGCAAGTGCTGTAACCACTGAGCAACCCCTCCAGCCCTGACCAACTTGGTCTTAAAAACCTGTCAGGATAACATAACCAAAACACAGCCATAGGGCTGGAGCTGCAGCTCAGAGGTTACAGTGTTCGTCTGGCAAGTTGCACGGACAGGTTTGAACCACAGCACACGTGCACAATGAAGTGTTGGAACAACGAAAGCCACGTGAAAAACTAAATAAAATTGATTCTCTCTGTTCCACTCTCTTAAAAAAAAAAAAAAGGCCATACATGGATATTCAAAAGATAAGACAATGGGTCTTTTACTTGAGGTATACATCTGTGTCAGTCCTCCCAAAAGTACATTGGAAGGTTATAAAAGAAGGGTTTTTATACAGAACTGTCTGATATACAAATATGTTCTGAGTCAGTTCGAGACCTAGCTATGCCTTTTTTTTCTTTTTTCTTTTTTTTTTTTTGGAGGGGGGAGTCGATGATTATTACAAACTACTGCTCAGACTCCCCTTCTAGAATTTCCAGTTCATCACTTCCAGCCAAGCAACTTAATTTTAATCAAGACCTGAAAAGGAGACAAGCTGAATTCAGCTAAGCTGGAAAGGACCTTTCCAGATGCTCCTAATCCCTGGGATTGCTATCCAAACTGCTAAAAAGGGGAGACCTCATTACCATGGGTGATTTCCACCTCAAAAAAGCTAATATATCTAGGATGGATGGCAATGCCAAATGGCACAATGAAAATGAAACCAAAACGTATAAAATAAAAAGGGAGGGATTTGTGAGAAATAGAGAGTCTGTTGGGTGGTCCATTTGCAGAGTATAGCCTTAATTGGATCCAATTGTAGCCATTTTAATTTTTAATTATAGCCTTTCCCTTTGCCTGCCCCAATTGTAAAATCAGCCAATTGCGTAGATCATAACCCTGAGCTCCTCCAATCAGGGTGAAAGACAGCGCTGCATTAGGAACATAAGTAGGCAGACTGCCCACCCAAGTGCGCTTGCTAGCCAGGTTCTGGGGCCTGCTCTCTGGTAGAAGTAAACTTTTGCCTTGCCCACCCACTTCTGAGCATGCGTTTGATTTCTTGTGGCACCTTGGTATTTCTAACAACAGTACAGTGTGTTCAGAATGGAGTTTCCCCAGAATTCCTGCTGCTTGAGGAATCTACATCTTGTTCCCACAGTGCACAGGCCTTGGTTATGTCCCCAAATCAGGCACTAAGCTGACATTTCTGTTTTCAAAGAGTACTGGGCCTTGAACACAAGGCCTTGTGCGTTGTAGGCAAGTGTTCTGCCACTGAGCTTGTGCCCTGTCCTTGAGCACACATTTCTAAATGTATGGCCACTTATACTGGGGCCCCAGGATTGCTAAAGTAGGTGTGAGTCTCCTCCCCAGGAGTTCATGGATCTGAGTAAAGCAAAGAGAAAGCAACCACCTATGGTAGAAGGTAGGATGTCAAAGCCAAGATAAAGGTGTATACAGATTTGGGGAGCAGGAGATGATAGACCAACCATGATGAAAGCCTCTCTGAGAAATGGAAACCGGCCCGTGGCTCTGGGAAAGGAAGACATGAAATTTTTCAAGAGGGAAGCAAACAGGATGGGCACAGCCAAAAGCTATCCTGGCCTATGACCCCTCTGTACCCACATCACCAATCCTCCATGTCTCCCATAGTCACCAGCAAGAGGGTGCCAGCTCTGATGCCAAACTGGAACAACCACTTAGAAACCGTTAGGCGTGATCTCTGCAAGCCCTGTGGTTACTGCCACTCACGTTCCCAGGAACAATCCAAACAAAAGTTCACCTCGCTGGGTGAGGTAGTGCAGGCCTGCTATCCCATCGTCTCAGGGTGCTGACGCAGCAGGATCACAAGTTGGAGGCCAGTCTGGGCAACTTAGCAAGACCCTGTCTCAAGTATAAAAAAGGCCAGAGATGTAACTCAGTGGCAAAGCACCCTGAGTTCAATTCATAGTATCTGTTTTAGTCAGCTTTCTCACCCCTTGACCAAAAGACCTGACAAGAACCATTAGAGGAGGAACAGTTTATTCTGGGGCTCAAGCTTTCAGAGGTCTCAGCTAGCTCCATTCCTTGGGGCCTATGTGGTGGAGGAAAGTGATTCAGCACATGAAGATCAGGAAGCAGAGAAAGAACTCAGCTCAACAAGGTCAAAATATAAACCACAAAGGCACACCCAAATGACCCTCCCTTCCAGCCACACCCTACTGCCCTCGGTTACCCAACCCAATTAATCCCTATCAGCGGATGAATACACTGATTAGATTAAGGTTCTCATGATCATTCACGTCTAAGCATTCTGTCACACATGAACTTTTGGGGGACATCTCACATCCAAACCATACCAGTATCCTAAAAAAAAAAAAAAATTCATCATTAATCGTAAGACCCAGATCCAGAAACTTCCTAAATATCAATCAGCAGCAACAGGAAAGACTAAACTTAAATATATACACCAATGTAGTACCGTACAATAATGAGACTAAAAAGACCTCAGCTGCGTGGGAGAAGCTCATAAATCCCTAAAACAGTGCATCCTGTGGGTCAGAAGTTCAGTGTGGCTCCTCATGCATATAGGAGGGGGCTTAAGGCCTCTGGACCAGCCACTATTCTGTTTTTTGGCCTGGGTGCTGATTTGAAGATCTGCTCATTTTGTAATAAGTTCATCAAGCTGAGCCTTGGTGAACTTCCATATGTGTATCTGATACTTCAATTAGAAGAGTTTGTTTGGGGTTGGAGCGGTGGCTTGGCGCTTGCCGGGCATGCGTAAGTACATGGGTTCATGTCCACAACTAGGTGTCAGAGCAACGAAAGCCATGTGAAAAACTCAATTAAAAATTGATTCTCTCTCTCTCTCTCTCTCTCTCTCTCTCCCTCTCTCTGTCCTCTCTTTAAAAAAAAAAAGAGTGTTTTTTTGGAGGAGGGTGACGTTTTGTTTTGGTTGTGGTGCTGAGGATTGTACATGTAAGGCAAGTGCTCTACCACTGAGTAACATCCCCATCCCAAATGTTTTTTTTTAAAATAATAAATTTTAAAGTGATAAGTTCATTCACAGACGCATTCTAAATGTAGGATTTGCTGAAAGGGACACTAACCACTGGGGATTGAATAAGAATCATCATCCTAACTCTTCGGCCCATTTTACAGATGAGAAGACTGAGGCTCGCAAACACTGCCCCAAGGCTGGGACTCTCTGACCACAAACTGAGGTTCATACTAGCTATGGTCCTGCCTCATAATAGTCACTTTGTAGCACAAGAGTAAGACACATCAGCAGCACAGCACAAAGCAGCAGCCCATGCACGAGCACAAGTTCTTTATGATGAGCTCATGTCAGCCACCTAAAGCATGTAGCATTTAAAACATTTTATGTACCACGGAGGGAACCATACATGCAATAAATATATTATACATCTGTCTTAAAGGTCTGCTTTCTGTTGCTAATAAAATACCACAGACTGGATAAATTATTTTAAAAAGGGGGGGTTGTTTTGGCTTACCTTTCCAAGGTAAAGGGGCTACATCTTTTTTTTATTTATTATTTATTAGATGATATATAGTTACAATTGAGGGGGAAACATTATCAAATATTCCAGAACAAATGAATATATACTTAGTTATCTAAGGCTAATGCCATATCATGGATGCCCAGCTTGGGTTCCCCCTGTTGCTGTTTCCCCCAGAAGAACTCCTGAGTTAAATGGATATCTCGTGGAGGGCAAACATCACCTTCTGACATCTCCCCTATGTTCAGTTCCTCCAGTCTCCTAGGTGATTTTCCTAAGCCCTCCCAGCCTATGCCTCCAAGTATCCTAGGGAGTCATCTCCCTGTTGCCTTGAGAATCATACGATTCGAAGTTATTGTTAGCTTAGCCGTCTAACATACTGCTTCCCCATGTATTCTAGCTTCCACAGATGAGAGAAACCATTTGGCCCTTGAGTCTCTGAAATTGGGATACTTCACTTTGCATAAGTCTTTCCATCTCCACCCATTTCATCTCAAAACCCATAATATCGTCTTGTCTAATGGCCAAGTAGTATTCCATTGTATATATGTACCAAAGTTTTTGGATCCACTCGTCGAGTGAGGGGCATCTGGGTTGGTTCCATAGTCTAGCTATAGTAAATGGAGCTGCTATAAACATTGATGAAGCCACATCACTATAATATGCTCATTCTAGATCTTTTGGGAAAATACCCAGGAGTGGGATAGCTGGGTCATAAGGTGGTTCCATCCTTAATTTTTTGAGGATTCTCCATACTGCTTTCCATAGTGGCTGAACCAGTTTGCATTCCCACCAGCAGTGTAACAGTGTTCCTCTTTTCCCACAGTCCCTCCAGCATGTTGTTGTTAGAATTTTTCATTTTTGCCACTCTAACAGGAGTGAGGTGGTATCTCATTGAAGTTTTGATTTGCATTTCCCTTATAGCTAATGATGTAGAGCATTTTCTCATATATTTATGGGCTTTCTGGACTTCCACGGGAGAGAAGTTTCTTTTAAGATCCATAGCCTATTTATTGATTGCATTATTTGTGAGTTTGGTGTTTAGTTTCTTTAGTTCCTTGTATATTCTGGATATTAGCCCTCTGTCCGAGGTGTAGCAGGCAAAGGTTTTCTCCCATTCTGTAGGTTCTCTCTTGAAGCTCTTGACTAGATCTTTAGCTGTGCAAAAACTTTTTAGTTTTATTGCATCCCATTCATTTATTCTTGACTTTACTGCTTGCGCCATGGGAGTTTTGTTGAGGAAGGCGCTGCCGACTCCTATGTCCTGTAGTATTGACCCTACTTCATTTTCTAGTAAGTTTAAAGTTGTTGGCTTAAAATCCAGATCTTTGACCCATTTTGATTTAATTTTTGTGCAGGGTAAGGGGCTACATCTTGTTGGCAGACTCCAGAAATAGCACCGGGCATCACATGCAAGAGACAAGGAGACAAGGAACATGGGTGAGGTTAATTAAGCCCAACTGGCTTTTACAGCAGACCCACTCTCAAGACAACCCATTAATCAAAAAATAAAAAGGGCTGGGGATGTGACTCAGTTAAATCCTCAGTACCAAAACAAACACACACACACACACACACACACACACACACACAGGGGGGGAAGACAGAACACACCCAGTAATCCATTAATCACCTGAATAAACTATCTGTTCATGAGTTCAGAGCACTAATTTTTATTTTTTAAAGAGAGAGGAGAGAGAATCAGATTTATTTATTTTTTCATTTGGTTTTTATTTTTCCAACACTTAGTTTTATATATGATGCTGGAGTTCAATACCCAGTACCAAAAATAATTATTTTTTATTTTTAAAATCAATTATAAGTAAAGAAATAATATACACACATGAATCTCTGTAAGCTGGTAAATTTATGCATTTCCTATACATAGTGGTTAAGTAAATATGTTTCTTTTTTTTTTTCCAGGGCTGGGGACCGAACTCAGGGCCTCGCGAATGCTAGGCAAGCGCTCTGCCACTGAGCTAAATCCCCAACCCCTAAATATGTTTAATTAGGTATTTAAAGAAAGAAAAAAAGAGGGAGGGAGTGTAAAAGTGCTACAGGGTTGGGGATGGAGCTCCATTGGTAGAGTGCTCATCTTGTTTCCAGCCTCAAAAATCAAGGCAAAAAACATATTTGCTTTTTAAAAATAATCTTTGTGGTGCTGGAGATCAAACTCAGGGCCCCAGGCATGCTAGGTGAGTGCTCTATCACTGAGCTGTACCCCAACCCCCAAATTTCTTGATAGATAAGCTGTGTGTAGTGATTCAGTAAATGCATATCCAGATACGAAACTGCACACTATGAAAACATGTTTTTCCCACCAAAAGATCTAGTTGGCTCTGTTCAGCTCCGTGTTAAAAGTACCAAGAGGAACACTGAGAGCCTATGGTGGCCAGTGCCCAAGGGGGCACTGCCAGAAGGGGGAGAATGGATGGGAAATGCAGTAATGTGACAGTCACGATATGGAATGTATATTAGGCCCTCTGAGTACCAGGTACTCTTATAAAACATGTATAGGAATTATTCTTTCATTTTACCTCCCCTGAGGTAGATTACTCTATCATCCCCAAGTCAGAGTCAAGGTACCTGGGACCCAATGAAGACCAGCTGCAACACCAGTAACTTTATAAGCCATCACAGTGGCGAGGCAGGGTGGCTCATCCCTGTAATCCCAGCAGCTCAGGGGGCTGAGGCTGGAAGATAATAGAGCCTGCTCAGTAATAGAGCAGTTGGCTACATACAGGAAGCCCTGAGCTCCACTCCCAGCAGACACAGGGAGAAAAAGAGAGGGACAGTGGCGAGAAAGGGCAAGCTTCAGGTTTGAACAAAGTTCTAGACACCTAAATCTACTATGCCTAATCTGGGAGTTGCAGGGAGGGTGGGAATGATGCTAAGGCTGTCTTGCACCGCCCCCTTCTGGCCATTGCAGGTAAAACTGGCCAATCCCCAGCAGATGAAAACCAGCCTCTGAGGGTGTTTGGGCTAGGCGCCAGAAAGGGCCCCAGGTGAATGAAAAACACTCACCTATCACTTTGTGCCTGGTGGGATGTGTCCAAGACAAGGAATTTCTGGGCTTGGCCTGGACGGAAGAAAATTCAGAGAGACAAGCAAATGCTGAGAGGCATAGATAGATGGCTGGATATTGCAAAGATGTAGAATAAAGATGGGTAAACCTCAGACTTGTAGAGACAGAAGAGCTCTACCCTGTTCTTCCTGTGAACTTCCCATCAATACCCCTACACTAACTTCTCCCACCCCGATTCCGGAAACTCCTGGGAGCTCTAATTCCCAGTCCTTTCTGGAATTTTTTTTGGTTCAAACAGGCTTGTGGTGGGACTTTTCCTGGACTGGGCTGGGATTCTTCTATGCATGGAAATACTCAACTTTACTATTTCCCAAGTTCATTTATTCTTCTATCTTCTAGAAAATATGTTTGCATATATATTTATATATGTGTGTGCATATATATATAAATTTATTTATTGAAAAATATTTATATATATGATACACACACTTTAATATTGGCACTTACCCACTCAACATGGTAATGACCCAACTATTGAGAGGCTGAGGTAAGAGAATCACTTGAGACCAGGAGTCTTAAGACAGCCTGAGCAATGTAGAGAGATCCCATCTCAAAAGAAAGAGAGAGGGAGAGAGAGAGAGAGAATAGAGAAAAGAGGAGGAGAATATAAAACAACTAAACGACAACCGGTTTCTTCCCAAGCAGGTCTGTCCCACTGACAGGAACTGTAAACTTGAGTCGGGGTAGAGCTCAATGGTAGAGTATTTGCTTAGATGTGAAGTCCCTGGTTTGATCATAATAAATTCCCAGCAGAGAACAGAAAAAAAAAAGTGGACTTATGGGACCCCACATTAGCACAGCAAGTTCTGGGGCATGCTGGGGAGTGAATGGGGAGGCACTAGAGAAAGTAAGAGATGCCAACTCCCTCCCCTGCAATCTTTCTCATCCCTGTCCCCACCTCACCCACCTGTCTCAAGCCATGTTGGGTTTCTCCCACAAATATTGTCACTGCCAAGGCCCAGAGTCTGGAACCTGATCACTTGGATTCTAATTCGGGTCTGACCACTTAGTGGCAAGTGACTACCTCATCGTGCCTCAGTTTTCCCATGCATAGAATGAAATATTGATAGCATCAGCTTCACTGACCAGGACTTTCAAGTCAGACTGCCCTTAGGGAAGTCACCTATGTTTCTCATCTGTAAAAGGAGCACCAGGACCCTAAACCCTTAGGTGGCATGTATCTAAGTCTATTGAGTCTAGTGCAAGACAGGAGATGTGGCTATAGATGGCTTCTCCTCACCCCTTCTGCACACAACTAATGCCTACCTCTTCCTCTTGGTCCCTCCCTCCACATACAATCCTGCCTGTCCAGTTTATGGCTGCTAATTCCCCCAAATAATCCCTCAGTCCTCATCACACACCAGCTGCCCAAACAATGGATGATTGCCAATCCTGGAGACAACCCCTCCATACAGGTTGCCCCGCCTGTGGCTTCTGATCCTCCAAACAATCTCTGTTCCCTCTTCAGAAACTGACTGTGCAACCCCCATCAAACACCTCCCCCACCTTCCCTAAACTAGCCACCCTCTTGCCTCTTCAAGGGGAGCAGTGATCTAGAAGAATCTTAATTACGCTAACAGTGCCCCAGTTGATTTTCTTATGCATCCTAACGTGCAGTCAAATGAACAGGTGAGACCCAGCGCAGCTGAGCAGCCCCGTTGGCATGGAGACAGCTGAAGCCTCATTCTGATTTTTCAGGGCATGGGGTGGGACAGAGACAACCCCAGTCTGAATTGTGCAGTTATCTTTAAAATTGTTTCTACTCTGTACTTCCATATATAGTTTTACTACATATATAATCTTTTTTTTTAAAGAGAGAGGGACAATGAGAGAGACAGAGAAAGAGAGAAACAACTTTATTTAGTTATTCACATGGCCTTAGTCACTCCAACACTTAGTTGTGTATGTGGTGCTGAGTTTTGAACCTAGGTCCTTGAGCATGCCACGCAAGTGCTGTAACCACTGAACCACTGCTCCAGCTCTCTTTTCTTTTTTCTTTTTATTTACCTTTTTTTCTTTTTTTCTTTTTTTTTTGTACTGGGGGTTGAACCCTGGGGTGCTTAACCACTGAACAACATCTGCAGTTTTTCCTTAAAGTTTTTTGAAACAAGAGTCTCACTAAGTTACTCAAGGGCCTCACTAAGTTGCTGGGCTTTTCTATTAAAAACAGTCTTTAGGGGTTGGAACAGTGGTTCAGCAGTTGGAGCACTTGCCTAGCATGCACGAGGACCCTGGTTCCAACCCCAGCACCACATACACAACTGAGTGTCAGAGAAACAAAGGCCAGATGAAAAAAATAAATAAAATTGATTCTCTCCTTCTCTCTCACTCTCACCCTCTCTCTTTAAAAAAAAAAAAAAAAGGTGGGGGTTGGAGCTGTGACTAAGAGGTTACTGTGCTTGCCTGGCATGTGCTAGGACCCGGGTTCAAACCCTAGCATCACATACACAACTAAGTGTTGGAGAAACAAAGGCCATATGAAAAACGAAATCAAATTGATTCTGTCTTTCTCTCTCTCACTATCCCTCTCTCTTTAAAAAAAAGAAAAAGAGAGCGGGACAGTGAGACAGACAGAGAAAGAGAGAAACAACTTCATTTAGTTTTTCACATGGCTTTAGTTACTCCAACACTTAGTTGTGTACGTGGTGCTGGGGTTTGAACCCGGGTCCTCGTGCTTACCAGGCAAGCATCAAAACCACTGAGCCACCGCTCCAGCCCCCCTCTCTTTCTTTAAAAAAAAAAAAATGAAGAAAGGATTAGACATACTGGCAAGAGGATGGCCAGTCTGGCTACAAGCTGTAACAGCCATGGCACTCAATTTCTGAGGCTACTAAATTAACCTTAGGAAGAGACCTGACAGTATTTACTTCCCACAATGCAGCAGGACTACTCTCCTCCAAAGGAAGTTTATGACTTCCAGATAATCGTCTCCTCCACAATCAGGCATTATTATTAAAAGGACCAGCAGTCTGATTAAAGACTATCCACCTTGAAACCCTGCAACTTTCCTTCCAGAAGAAGGAAACAGGTAATACTTCAACCTTATGCTGTTAGGGAGGATTTAAAGGACACCACTTTAGAGGACGCAGACCTAATCCTCTTCACTGAGGAAGTTCCAGTCTGTAGGACTGGACAGGCTGTAGTTATTTTAGAGGGAACTATTGGGACCTCACCCATCCCAACAGGCACCAGTGCTCAAGTCGAAGAAGTCGTTGCTCTCACGCAGGCTCTAAAACTCAGCAAAGCTGAAAGTGTTAACATATTACACAGACTCTTACGTATGCTTTTTTTTTTTATTTATTGGAGAGAGGGACAGAGACAGAGACAGAGACAGAATAAAATGTATAACCACTGAGCCACCATTCCAGCCTCTTAAGTATGCTTTCTTAATTCTACATGCTTACACTGTAATCTGAAAAGACATTTTTGACAGCTAATGAGTCCCCCATCAAATACTATTAGATTAATCAACTTTTATCTTCAGTCTATCTTCCATCCAAAGTAGCAGCCATACATTGTAAAAGACACCAAAGAGGAACAGATAACATTTTGAAAGAAATGTTAGCAGATCTAGCTGCTAAATTCTTATAAATTGTTATATAGATGACCATTCCTTCTAAATGATTTCTTTTTGGATAAGGAAACATCTTCCCAAGTACAAGATATAAAAGCATTAGCCAAATATCAATAGATCTTACAACCGCTCTTCTCAGAAGCCTATCCCAGGAAGGGCTGGAGAGGTGGCTCAGCGGTAGAATGCTTGCCTGGCATGTGTGAGCACCCAGGTTCAAACCCCAGCACCACGAATACAACTAAGTGTCGGAGAAACAAAGACCAGATAAAAAATAAATAAAACTGACTCCCTCTGGGCTGGAGCGGAGGCTTAGCAGTTGGAGTGCTTGCTGGCATGTGCAAGGACCCGGGTTTGAACCCCAGCACCACATATACAACTAAGTGTTGGAGAAACAAAGGCCAGATGGAAAACTAAATAAAATTGATTCTCTCTCACTCTCACTCTCTTAAAAAAAATTGACTCTCTCTTTAAAAATAGAGAGAGAGAAGCCTATCCAAGGAAAATTGGTCCTCCTTTGTTTTACCTTGGAAACCTGGTAAAATCACTTCCTTCCCTCTCTCCAACCTTACACCCTATTTGGGAAGGACTCATACTGTAATTTCATCTACCTCAACAGCAATAAAAATTGCTAGACCTGACTCTTGGATTCATCACTCTTGAATTAAGCCTTGGAATTCAGAAAAAGATCCTAAAGATCAACACTTCAAAAGATAACATTACGGTGTTCTTGTGAATCTATAGAGGATCTAAAATTTCTCTTCAAAAGAATCAAAGAATGGGGTGTAGCTCAGTGGCAGAGCACTTGCCTAGCGTGCACCAGGACATGGGTTCAATCCCCAGCACCACCAACTGAAAAAAAAAAAAAAAGAACCAAAGAATCACCTGCATCTACAGATAAGTAATGACTTTCCAATTATCTTTCCGGATTTTATAACATTCATACTAGGAGCTAGGATGGTGGTTCAGTGGTCAGTAATACTAAATAATCTTTACATTTTTTGTTTATAAACTAATGCCTTACTGTCTTATTTATTCTCTTAATATGTTCCCTGCCCAATGAATGCCTTGTCTAGTCACCTTCCAACTGCCACCATGGATGTCTGAGCTGCCCTGATGAGTAAGATGTCCTTACACATGGAATCCAGAACCAAGCTCTGCTTCTATTGAGACTCCTTAGATAAGCTTCTGGGGAAGGGTTCCTTTCAGTGCCCCTTTTCAGCCAGAAGGAGATGGAATGGTCATCATCCCCTCACTCTAAAAGCAGGATAAAGGACCCCAACTGGAAGCTGACTAGCAGAGAGAGTTTAATGAGATTCTTAAGCTTTTGAAAACAAGATTACGGGGCTTACCTGTGGGACCAACTCCTTATTCTGGGAGGCAGGTAGGGGTGAACACAAATGGGAAGAATCTGGTCCTCATTTTCAACGTCTATTAATTGATGCTCACATGCAGAACCAATATAAACCCTGGGCTACCACCAAGACAATACCCTGCTCTCACAATATTGCCCAGGTTCTGATTCTTCTTTCCCTAAATAAATTCTACTCCTTTTACTCTTCCTTTCTGTGATCGTCCATGGATTTTATTTTTCAAATTCATGAAACAAAAACCCAAAGGAAAACTGGCCTTGAGTTACTGGGTAGAGCTGCTAGCATTAAATTGAGCTATTGTTGGCTGCAGAGATATGCAACCAGTTCAAATCCCATTCACCAATGGACCTTATTCATAATCTTAAAACTCCCCTCTTTACCCCCACCTCACATACTTGGGGCCCCTTCCAAAACCTTTGGAGATTTGCTGGCAGCAATGTGGCTAATGAGCATGGTCAATTGAAAGAATATTTAAGGACAGGGGTTGGAGCAGTGGCTCAGAGGTTGTGGTGCCTGCCTGGCATGCATGAGGACATGGCTTTGAACCCCAGGACCATGTACTCAACGAAATGTTGGCGCATGAAAAACTAAATAAAACTGATTCTCCCTCTCTCTCTCTCTCTCTCTCTCTCACTGTCCCTCTCTCCCTCTCTCTTTAAAAAAAAAAAAAAAAAGAACAGACGTTGCTCAGGAAGACATGAAACACCCTGGAATCTTGCTGCTCATAAATTGAAAACACTTGGTAGAGATTTTCCCCAAATTTAACAACTCCAAAACTTTTGTAAGGCATTAGCAATAAGAAACTGAAAAGCAAAATTTCCTTATGTATGTGTTGAGTGGGGGGCTGTTGGGGATTATACCAAGGGGCACTCTTCCACTGACCCATATCCTCAGCCCATTTTTTATTTCTTATTTTGAGACAGCATCTCTCTAAATTGCTCAAATTGGCCTTGGATTTTCCATCTTCCTGCCTCAGTCTCCCAAGTCCCTAGAATTACAGGCATGTACCAGGAAGCAAGTTTTCTAAGCTATCAATAAATTTTTTTTCAATTGCGTGGGAGGGAAGAGAGGGGTGGGAGGGGAGATGAGAGGGAGGGAGGATAGGGAGGGATCTAGGAAGGCAATCAAAAACGTAGCTTACTCTTTACCCACCCCCCAATAATCCAAATAACACTTATGTAATCATTTAATTCTGGAAAATTCACAGTCTAAACATTTATATCAGCTGTAGGGGTGAAATTTGGAAGAATCAAAAGATGGGGGTGTGGGTGATGTGGCGATAACTTATTTAGAGGCAAATGCATATCATATGGTTACTTTACATGCATTTATGATTGTACAATAACTCAACTCCCTAAATTAAAAAAAAAAGTTTTGTTTTCAAAAGTGCATCAATCAGGGACCAGAGAGGTGACTCAGTGGTTACGGCGCTTGCCTGGCATGCCCAAGGACACAGGTTCAAACCCCAGCACCACATACACAATGAAGTGTTGGAGCAATGAAAACCACATGAAAAACTAAACAAAATTGATTCTTTCACTGTCCCTCTCTCTATTAAAAAAAAAAAAGTGCATCAATCAGGTTTAGCAGGTAAGCTAGGAAGCGAACATTTCTGAGGTCACAGTTCATTTGCTAAACTGCATCATCACCATGTCCCAAAACATGGGCAGCGGCAAGAACCGAGACCTGCCATGGTTCCCGCTCAGGAATGAATTCAAGTATTTCCAAAGAATGACCACAACCTCCTCCGTAGAAGGTAAACAGAATCTGATGACTATGGGTAGGAAGACATGGTTCTCCATTCCTGGGAAGTATTAACCTTTAAAGGACAGAATTAATACAGTTCTCAGTAGAGAACTCAAAGAACTTCCACAAGGAGCTCATTTTCTTGCCAAAAGTCTGAATAATGCCTTAAAACTTACTGAGCAACCAGAATTAGCAAGTAAAATAGACATGGTTTGGATAGTAGGAGGCAGTTCTGGTAATAAGGAAGCCATGAATCAACCAGGCCATATTAAATTTTGTGACAAGGATCATCCAAGAATTTGAAAATGAAATGTTTTTTTCCAGAAATTGACTTGGAGAAATATAAACTTCTTCCGGAATACTGAGGTGTTCTTTCTGAGGTCCGGGAGGAAAAAGGCAACGAGTACAAATTTGAAGTATATGAAAAGAAGGATTAATGTGAAGATGCCTTCTGATTTATTTTAAGTTCTCTCTTCCTCTAAAAAAAAAATTATGTTTTTTTACATTAGAATAAGACTTATTTTGACTTTATTTTTTTTTAAAGAGAGAGGGACAGTGAGAGAGACAGAGAAAGAGAGAAACAACTTTATTTAGTTTTTCACATGGCCTTCGTTGCTCCAACACTTAGTTGTGTACGTGGTGCTGGGTTTGAACCCGGGTCCTTGAGCTTGCCAGGCAAGCACTGAAACCGCTGAGCCACCGCTCCAGCCCTTATATTGACTGTAGATCCATTGATAATGATTTCTAAGCAGTATGTTTTTATTCTCCATTAATCTTATTAACATATTAAGTACAGGGATGGAGCTGTGGCTTAGTGGTTAGGGCGATTGCCTGCCATGTGTGAGTATGCAAGTTCAAACCCCAGCATCACGTACACAAGGAAGTCTCAGAGCAATGAAAGCCATGTGAAAAATTAAATCTCTCTCTCTCTTTCACTGTACCTCTCTCTAATATATATATGTGTGTGTGTGTGCGTGTGTGTGCGTGTGCATATATAATAGATATTAAATACCATTAAACAAGGATTTCCTGCTAAAAGTGGCTCTCCCCTAAAGCCTGAAAACCCCCAACACCTGCATAGAGTAGCATATCTATAAGACACCCCAAAGTGAAAGAGTCCCCTTGTAGCAAGAGTTAACACCAGGGTCCATAGAGATAGGAGCTAGACAGATTAGTCCAAAGGATAGAAGAGCTAGAACTCACATTTTTAAAGAAAATTAGATCAAGGTAGGAACTCTGAATTATTCTATGCACATCACACTTCTGAACAAAGTTCTGTTCACTCAGACATGGAATCAGTAGATTGAGAACTCCAGTATATTCCATAGGAACAGTAAAGAAGTAAGTTGGAGATTACCCAAAGGAAAAGTTTGAGACCTTTAAAATTTTTTTCTGATCTTCACTGAGATCAGAATATCAACATCTTCTACATATTGCATTGATGGAACAAGAACAGGCTGCTCTTTACAAAAGAAAAAGTAAGGGGCTGAAGCAGTGGTTCAGCGGTTACAGCGCTTGCCTGGCTCGCGCAGGTACACGGGTTCAAACCCCAGCACCCACTTACGCAACTAAGTGCCAGAGCAACGGAAGCCATGCAAAACACTCAATAAAAAATTGATTCTCCTCTCTCTCTCTCCTTAAAAAAAGTAATAATAACTATAATAGCAACAATTAAAAATTCTAAGATAAATTGAATTAATATTGCTAGATACCAAAATTAGTAAATTAGAAACTAAAACATAGAAAATACAAAGTAAAACCTGTCTAATCTATCCTTTTAGCAAATATTTAGAAAATTGGGCATAGAAAAGAAATAGCATTTTCTGCCTTTTAAATTTATACCATCTTTTAAAATATGTTAGGGGGGACTGGAATGGTGGATCAGCAGTCCGAGCATTTGCCTGGCATATGTGAAGACCCTGGTTCAAACCCCAGCACCACATACACAATTAAGTGTTGGGGAAGCAAAGGCCAGATTAAAAAATATAAAAAATTGATTCTCTCTTTCTCTCTCACTCTCTCCCTCTCTCTTTAAAATAAATAAATAAACAAATAAATAAAATAAAATATGTTAAACATATTGGTTCAAATCTGAAGATTCTGTGTTTGGACCCAGAACTTCTGCTTCTAGAAGTTAATTCTGAATAAAATGGACTTAAGAATGTTTTTTGTAGCATTTTCTAGGAAACTTGGAAAGAGCCCAAATGTCAATCAATAAAGAAATGGGTAACCAAAAAGAAAAAAATGGGGGCTGGAGCAGTGGCTCAGCAGTTCCAGCGCTTGGCTGGCATATGCAAGGACATGAGTTCAAACCCCAGCACCATGTACAGAACAAAGTATTGGAGCAATGAAGACCACATGAAAAACTGAATAAAATTGATTCTCTCTTTTTTTTTTTAAGAGAGAGGGACAGCGATCGAGAGAGAAAGACAGAATCAATTTTATTCAGTTTTTCATGAACTTTCATTGCTCACACACTTCATCGTGTATGTGGTGCTGGGGTTTGAACCCGCATAATTGCGCATGCAAGGCAAGGGGCCGTAACCGCTGAGCCACGGCTCCAGTCTCTGATTGTCTCTCTCTCTTATCTCTCTCCCTGTCCCTCTCTCTTACTGAAAGAAAGAGAACAGGCTGGAGCGATGGCTCGGCAGTTACGGCGCTTGCCCAGCATGCGCGAGTACTCTGGTTCAAACCCCAGCACCCACGTACACAACTAAGTGTCGGAGCAAGGAAGGCCATGTGAAAAACTGAATAAAAATTGATTCTCTCTCTCTCTTTAAAGAGAAGGACAGTGAGAGAGAGAGCGAGAGAATCAATTTTTATTCAGTTTTTCACATGGCTTTCGTTGCTCCGACACTTAGTTGTGTACATGGTTGCTGGGGTTTGAACCCGTGTACTCGCGCATGCTGGGCAAGTGCCGTAACCGCCGAGCCACTGCTCCAGCCCCTGTGCTTCTCTCTTAAAAAAAAAAAAGAGAGAAAGAGAAAAGTGCATCAATCCATTAATCACATTGGAGGAACCATTTGTCTTCCACTTTCTCTCTGATAAATTACTCTAATATTCTAAATTGCTATCTTACAATGATTGTGAGTATGCTTAATAATATGACAGGCAAATAATCTAAATTTTTTTGGAATTTCCTTTTTATACTTTTTGTTTGGGTGATTTATTGTTGAGGTTGTTTTGTTTTTTATTTTGTTTGAGACAGGGTCTCACATAACATCTTAGGGCTTTACTAAATTTCTGAAACTGGCTTTGAACTTGTGATCCTCCTGCATCAGACTCCTGAGTCCCTGGAATTACAGGCCCGTAATTCCAAATCCCATTGGCTCCGAAGGCAAGGAGAATCACAAGTTCAAAACCAGCCTCAGAAATTTAGCAAAGCCGGGCTAGAGCGGTGGCTCAGCAGTTACGGCACTTGCCTGGTGAGTGTGCATAGGAGGGTTCAAACCCCAGCACCATGTACACAACAAAGTGTTTGAGCAATTAAAGTCACAAGAAAAACTAAATAAAATTAATTCTGTCTCTCTCTCTCTCACTGTCCCTCTCTCTTTAAAAAAAAAAAAAAGAAAGAAAGAAAAGAAAAGAGGGGCTGGAGCAGTGGATCAGTGGTTTTGGTGCTTGCTTGGCAAGCATGAGGACCCGGGTTCAAACCCCAGCACCATGTACACAACTGAGTGTTGCAGCAATGAAGACCATGTGAAAAACTAAATAAAAGTTGTTTCTCTCTTTCTCTGTCTCTCTCACTGTCCCTCTCTCTTTAAAGAAAAAAAAGAAAAAAATTAGCAAAGCCCTTAGCAACAGTGAGAACCTGTCTCAAAAAAAAAAAGGAAAGAAAGAAAAGAAAGACTGGGGATATAGCTCAGTGGTTAAGCCCTGCTTGGTTCAATCCTTGGTACCAAAAATAAATAAGTAAACATAAACTTTCAGACAAACCTATTATATTTGCAATTTTGTGTTCTTTTCTTAGAGATAATCTCCTGTGATGCAGTTTTCAGCGTTCACTTCTGGATCTGCCCTCCTGTTGCTAGGGCAGGCCCGTCTGTTATTCTAGCAGACAGAAGGGGACGCTGCTACTGCTACTGGGTACCATATTTGCACAGTGTTAGTTTTTACAACCAATGCCAATTATTTTCCCAAAGTAGGAGCACCAATTAGAAACGGAACTGAGTCCCATACACCCCACCACCACCACTCTGCCCAAGCCTAAGAGCACAGAGGTCTTCCTAATCACCACATTGGTGAACATGTAGAAAATAGCAAATTCCTCCATCTCTCTAGTTTTCCAGGTCCTCTGTGGTGTCTGTGATGGCCTTGGATCCTCAACATGGAAAATCCCAATGTTGTTTATCAGAAGTTAATATATTAATCTTTTACTAGCTTATTAAGAACATAGAGGCAAGTAATAGCTCTCAAGAATTTATATTTTGGCTGGGCAAAGTGGGGCACTTGTAGTCCCAGCTAGTCTGGAAGCAGAGTGGAAGGGTCACTTAGGTTCAGAAGTTCAAGTTCAGCCTGTGCAACATAGTGAGACCCAATGTCTTCACTCATCTGTGGAGGCTGGAGCTAAACCCTGACCATTGCGAAAAAGGCGGTCAACTCTCATGTATTAAACCCTGAAAAGGTGTAGTGACAAACAACCTAAGGCATTTGTAGAGATGTACAGGGAAGGAGTGGGGAGGAGGGAAGGCACAAAGATGGGTAATTAGAGGGGGCTCTTGGGGTAAATCTAATTTTCAGAATATAAATATATTATATTGTTTCGTTGGAAAAATAAAAATAAAAAAATACATGAAATTTTTAAAAAACAGTGACACCCTGTCTCAAAAAAAATATATATTCAAAGTACAAGAGATTTTCTTTTTATTATTAAAAAAAGATTAAGCCTACTGCCTAATTTCTTAACATGACTGGATTTTTCCATATTGTTTACTAAATTTCAGTTTTTTCATTAGGTCTCTTTAGTTTGGTAAACAGTGCTTTAAGGAACTTGTTATTCTCTTTTGTAATCTGATTTAGTAGAACATAACAGTTCCCTTTGTTTATTGTAAAGCAGAATAACAAATGACTACAAAATGTTTCAGTTTTTAAATTAGCTATTGCTGGGCAGACAATAAAGACTTTGTCAAACGCTGATTGCATTGGAGTCCAGATTCTAGGCGGCCACAAATTCGATTAGTACTTTATTTAACAGACAAGCTTCTCAAAACTACAGGCATTCATTGCCACTTGCAACAAACCAGCTGAAATCGCACTCTACAAACTGCACTGCCTGAGTCACTGTGTTTACATTCTTTCAACTTTAAGCAAGTTCTCCTCCTTATCAGAAAATCTCATTATAACTAACTTATTTTGATAAAGATGTAGATAAAGAAGTCTGATGGTGAGATTTCTTGGAATGAGAGCCACTGGTCTGAGACAAGATAGCTTTTTTGTAATTATGTTCTAATCTACATTGTAGGTATGGGGGCTGGGTATGTAGCCCAGGGGAGTTCTGGGTCAATTCCCCAGCACCCACCCCTCTCCTGCAAAAAAAAAAAAAAAGAAAAAAAAAAAAAAGAAATCTTCGTATGTATTTGACTTCTGTTATTCTCCAGTACTGGTCCCTGAGCTACATCCCACCCTTTTTATTTTTTTATTTTGAGATGGGGTCTTGCTAGGTTGACAAAGCTGGCCTCAAATTTGCCATCCTCAATCTGCCACCTCTTAAGAATACTTCAATGTGCCACCATACCCAACTTATATGGGCTTCTTTGGCTCAGCTTAACTAGGGGGCGGGGGGAGAAATACTCAGGGAAATTTATGAATGTGATTTACATGCATTTTGTTTTTGGTTTTGGTGCAGGATATGGAACCTAGGTCCTTGAGTGTGGAAAACATGTGTTCTAACACTGCACTATGAACCCAGCCCTAACACAGTTTTCTCACTGGAAAATGAGAGTTGGTCAGTGCTATGATTTAGATATGAAGTGTTCCCCCCAAACCTCCAGTGTTAATGCAGAAGATTAAATCATTAGGGGCTGGATTGGTGGCTCAGCAGTTGGAGCACTTGCCTGGCATGCACAAAGACCCAGGTTCAAATCCCAGTACCACATACACAAAAGTGGTGGAGAAACAAAGGCCAAATGAAAAAATAAATAAATAAAATTGATTCTTTCTCTCTTACACTCTCTCCCTCTCCCTCTCTCTCAGAAGAAGAGGAAGAAGAAGAAGAAAAGGAGAAGGAGGAGGAGGAGAAGGAGGAGGAGAAGAAGAAGAAGAAGAAGAAGAAGAGGAGGAGGAGGAGGAGGAGGAGGAGGAAGAAATTATTAATTACTAGATTAGAAGACCTATGACCTAATCAGTCCACCATACTTTGAATGGACTAACTGGGTGGTAACTATAGGCAGGTGGGGTGTGACTGGAAGAGGTGGGTCACTAGGAGTACGACCTGGAAGGGTTTATCTTTCTTAAGGCCCTTCCCTGCCTCTTTCTGCTTCCTGGTGGTCCTTCTTCTGCCACACAATTCTGACAGCTTTTGCTATGATGTCATGCTTGACCTTGGGCCCAGAGCAACAGAATCAACCAATGGTAGACTGAACTTCTGAAACCATGAGCCAAAATAAACTTTTCCTCCTCTAAGTTGCTCTTTTCAAGAATTTTTGTCACAGGGGCTGGAGCACTTGCCTGGCATATGCGAGGACCTGAGTTCAAACACATCTGTCAGAGAAACAAAACCCAGATGGAAAAATAAATAAAACTTATTCTCACTTTTTCTCTCTCACTCTTTACTATACATATATACTTATATAGATAGATGATAGATAGTCAAGTAGCTGGGTATCCTCTTGCATGCCTGTAATCCCATCTACTTGGGAGGCTGGCTGAATTAGGAGGATTGCAAGTTTGAGGCCAACTTGGACAATTTAGCAAGATCCTGTCTCAAAATTTTACAATTTTAAAAAAGACCTAGGACATAGTTCAGTGCTTGCCTTGTGTGTAAGCTCCTGGCTTCAACCTCCAATACATAAAGGAAAACAACAAAAAATATACACACACAGGCACATACATACATGCCAAGTAATCATATCAGAGTGGAAATATTTGGAAAGTTGTAAAATCAAATTTTAATTTATTTTTTAAAAATGGTGCACTTGCAGGGGGGAATCCATGGAATGGCATCAGCCTTGGCTAACTATGTGAATATACGTTTGTTCTTGATTGTTTGATAATGATTCCCCCTCAGTTGTAAGTCATATTCAAGTAAAAAAAAAAACTAAATAAAAGATGGTGCACTTGCGGTATGTACAATGATAACAACGTGTCAACAATTGACACTCTAGTGAAAAGAAAATGTACATTGACAAAATATCTAATATCATCTGCATAACAATCACACACGGGGGGGCTGGGAATTTAGCTGGGTGGCAGAGTGCTTGCCTGGCTAGCATGCGCAAGGCCCCGAGTTCGATCCTCAGCCCTGGAAAAAAAAAAATCACACACATGTACACTAAAGAAATATATATTTTAAATAATGCATATAAATTTTTTAAACTTATTAAAAATCACTGAATTGTATACTTTAATTTATTTATTTATTTATTTATTTATTTTTAAGTTCATACAGCAACTTTATTTTTGCTGAGTATTTACTTTTTTTAGAGAGAGAAAAAGAGAATCAATTTTGTTTAGTTTTTCATCTGGCCTCTGTTTCTCCAATACTTAGTTGTATATGTGGTGCTAGGGTTCGAACCTGGGTCCTTGCACATGCCAGGCAAGCACCGTAACTATGAAGCCACCGCTTCAGCCTGGAATATTTACTTTTTTTTCTTTTAAAGAGAGAGGGACAGTGAGAGAGAGAGAGAGGGAATGAGTGAGAATCAATTTTATTTAGTTTTTCATGTGGCTTTTGGTGCTCCGGGACTTCATTGTGTACGTGGTGCTGGGGTTCGAACTGGTGTACTCACGCATGCCAGGCAAGCACCGTAACTGCTGAGCCACTGCTCCAGCCCCCGAAATATTTACTTTTTTTTTAATTAGATGGTTATAGAGATACAATTGAGGGGGAAACATTATCAAACATTCAAAAACCAATGTATATATACTTAGTTATCCAGGGCTAATGCCATATCATGGATTCCCATCTTGGGTTCCCCCTGTTGCTGTTTCCCCCAGCCGAATATTTACTTTTGAGATAGGGTCTTCCTATGCTGAGCAGACAGGCTTCAACCTCCTGTGCTCAAGGGATCCTCCTGCCTCAGAATCTCAACTAACTGGGATTACAGGTACACACTACCAACACCCAGTTGAACTGTGCATTTTAAATGAGTCAAATGTATGGTTACAGAATCATCTCAATAAAACTGCTTTTATATCACATTAAAAATAAATTACATGCACAATTGTACATAAAAATGGTGGTTAAAGCTATCTCTGGGGCCAGGCAGCCACCTGCAGCTGTGTAATTCAGGCACATCACCTAACCTCTCTGTACCTCATTTCCCCATCCTGATATTGGGATGATGATGCCTCCCTGCAAGGTATAACAGAGCAGCTGATCTGAAAACTTGTCTGTGGCAGTTACTTTTGCCTTGTCCTGCCCTGCCCTTCGCCTTTTAGGTTGCCTCCCTTTTGCTCAGCTCTCTAATTCTTAACAGAAGTCCCACCTAAATAGTTAAGGTGTTAACTGCTAAATAATCTTTCTTTAGATTTACAGAACCCAGAACATCTGATAACCTTTATAACACCCCTCCTCAGCCTTTAGTTCTCTCTAAAAAGAAATACAGGAACAAACCACAGGAAGCTGAGGTCTATTTCATGCTCCCAACAGAGCAAATGAAAGAAGACATACACCATAGATGAGAAAGACCCTGCAGCACATAGACTTCCTGCCCTGTTCCTCCTTTCCCTCCCTACCAAAGCCCTTCATGCTCCTAAACCCCTAAGATGGAGATTTGAGGACAGAGCCCCTCCATTCTCTCAAGATTATCAGACCTACTGGTGTGGACGGCCCACACCTGTAATCCCAGCAACTTGGGAGGCTGAGGCAGGAGGATCACAAAGCCAGCCTCAGCAACTCAGACCCTGTCTCAAACAAAATATAAAAAGCACTGGAGATGGGCTCAGTTGTTAGGCACCCCTTGGTTCAATCCCCTGTACCAAAAAAAAGTAACTAACCCTGTGCCCAGAAGCCTAGGCAAGAGGATCACAATTATGAGACCAATCTCAGCAATTTAGCAAGAACCTCAGCAACTTAGTGAGGCCCTGTCCCACAGTGGTAAAGCACCCCTGAATTCAATCCCCCAAACAAAACAGTGCTCAAACAAGCTTGATTTCCTTCCTACCAATGCCCCTCTCCCAAATGTTGGCCTTTGAGTAGCAGGCAGCCTGTACCTTAATTCTCATAACGGGGGCGGGGCTGGAGCGGTGGCTTGATGAATCTGGCGCTTGCCTGGCATGTGCAAGTACACGGGTTCAAACCCTAGCACCCACGTACACAATTAAGTGTCAGAGCCATGAAAGCCATGTGAAAAAAGCAATAAAAATTGATTCTATCTGTGTCTCTCTCTCTCACTTTCTCTCTTAAAAAAAATTCTAATAATAGTAGTGAGGATTACATGAGTTAATACATGGACAGTCAATAATCATGAAGATCATGCCATATGCTGGGACAGTGAGGAAGAGAATCAATTTTATTTTGTTTTTCATGTGGCTTTTGTTGCTCTAACACTTCGATGTGTGTACAAGGTTCTGGGGTTCAAACGTGTGTCCTCGAGCATGCCAGGCAGGCGCTGTAACTGCTGAGCCACCACTCCAGCCCCTAACGTAAAGTACTATGGTGAAAGAGTATGGAAATACAGACTGAAAAAAAAAAAAAGACTGAAATAAATTAAGGCTAAGCAAGAGTTGTTTACATAAATCTTCATGGATTCAAAATAGTATGATTTGGGGGCTGGAGCGGGGGCTCAGTGGTTGAGGCGCTTGCCTGGTATGTGCAAGGATGCAGGTTCAAACCTGTACCATGTACACAATGAAGTGTCAGGGAAACAAAAATAAAAGCCACACGAAAAACTAAATAAAATTGCTTGTGTCTTTCTCTCTCTCACTGTCCCTCTCTTTAAAAAAAAAAAAAAAGTATTATAGTATTTAGGTTTCACTGGATATAGTATCACGTAAGTGTTTTACTTTAAAATATCAATATTAAAATATACTAGAAATTATATATTTGCAACCAGTTAAGTTTATGCTAAAAACCTTAGTAACATAAGGTTTGCATAAAGCTGTGCAAAAAAAAATTATAGTTTTTTTCAAAAATGAGAACAAACCTTCAAAAACTACTTCAGTGCATGGATATGGGAGATGGGCAATATCCCAGAGGAAGCAGCATGTGAGAAAACTTGAAAGATCTTGAGTTAACAAAAGGATTCTGGGGTTGCTGGAGCTTATCAAGCATGCAAAAGAACTGAGGGAAAGTTCAGAGAAGGTGGTTCTAGCAAGGCCTTGAAAGCCAAAACTTGTATTTGTGTGACTAGCAGAGGAGGAAAAGCATGAGTCATAGAGATATTTTGGAGGCAGAAAGGACAAGAATTGTTTTATGATTGGATGTACAGACTTAGGGGGGCAGGTAAATTCTAGGATGATGCTCAGGTTTTTGCTTTCACCACTTGGATGGAAGACAGAGAGTAGGTGGAGGAGTCTAAAGAGGAATCCAAGCATTTATTTTGGGAAATGAGTTTTAGAAGCCTGTGAAACATTCATGTGGTGACAGGAGACAGGTTTGGCATGGTGGTCTAGAGCTGAGAAGAGAAAGCAGAGAAGCGTTTCAAGAAGAGAATGGTCAACTCTGAAATATTTCTTGAGACGATTTTTGGGACCTGATTATTCATCCATAAATGTATCCATCCATGGACACTTATTACTCCGTAATTTATCAGTCATTTTATTCAATAGTTAATTCGTACACACACCCAGTTCCTATGCTGATTTCCTACCATATGTCAGGGTCTCTGAGAGCAAGCAATGCCAGAGTGCTAAGCAACCCTGGAAATGGGAGAAAAGGGAGTCGAGTGATCAGAACAGACACCAATACCTGTGATGCAGGGCTTGGGAAAGGTGGGCCCCACCATGGGCAGGAAAGTCATGCCTAAGCGAAGCAGCTACTGAGCTGGGCACAGTGGGAAAGGTTCAGTGTTCACGGGAAAGAGGACAAGGACTGGGATGGAGATAAGAACTGAATAAGGGAGAATCAGAGTTGCTAGCAGAACTGGATTGAACGTGGCAAGGAATGGGAGTTGTACCCTCTCCGACTGTTGGTCCACTGACAGGCTGACCTTGCCACGGGATGTGATTTTACAGCTCGACAGCCCGTTCCTGGGAGGGAGCACCTTTCAGGTGCTCTTACCCTCCTAGACAGCTCCCAAAAGGGGGTTTTCAAAGGTAAATCTATCTGTCTTTCCTTTGCTGGAAACTCTCCCCGATCGGCCCCAGGGTACGCTCCGCCCTGCCAGCCTCACCCACTATGCTGCCCCTCCAAGCATCTACGTTTGAGATTCCTGAAGACAGCCGCTCTGGAGGCCGCCCTGCAGACTCTCGCAAGGGTGAACGAACGGAGAAAAACCCAGCTGTCCCTAGAGGATGCAGGGCAGCGCGCCCGAGCGGCCGCGCAAGCGTGGTGGAGCAGAGGCTTGACGAGCACTTCCGTGCAACGAGAGCGGCCAATCCACGAGAAAAGGGGCAGGACCGGTAGGAAAGCCTCGCCCACACGGCCCGGGCCTTCGCCTCCGAGCAGCCTTGCCCTGAGGACCCGCCTCTGCCGTCATTCCTTGGTGCTGATTGGCTACTCGTCGCCGACGGGATGGCTCCAATTGGCTGTCTGGTGCTTCCTTGTGCAGGAGGCCTCCGAGAGGCTTAAAGTCTCTTTGTGTAGACCCGGGTGTGCGCAAGGGTCCTGAGAGGTTTGACTGCCTCCCCCACGCCAGTTCTGCACCCACTTCTGGGCTTAAGCCCGCCTGGAGGAGGGCGGCCTCCTGTGTCGGTGCAACACACACGAATTCTAAGACCTCGCTCCGGGACAGCCCCCATCCCGCGTGGATGGCCCCCTCTGTAGCTCTGTGCAGCTCTGAGCACCTCCCGCTGCCTCCTTCCCAGGACCCTCTGAGGGAGGAACCCCAGATCTGAGGACCTGAGCAATCATAGGGGATTTGAGGGAGCAAGTACTGGGGGGCATCGGGTCTCATCTGAGACAACTGGGAGAGATCCCAGAAGGCTGAGAGGCTTTTCTGCCCTTCCTCTGGTTCTCTCAAGACGCATTTATTTTCTCTCCTCTACCGGATCTCTCAAAATACACAATCTCAGCCTTCTACTGGTGAGCGACCATGCACAAGAGGCAGGGAACATCCATGGTCCCTCAATACATATGTGTTTGTTGGTTGGTTGGTACGTACCAGGGATGGAACCCAGGCCACATTCCCAGCCAGTTTTGTTGTTGTTGTTGTTTTGTTTTGTTTTTCCGTTGGACAGAGCCTCCCTAAGTTGCTGAAGCTGGCTTTGCACTTGTGATCCTCCGGCCTCAACCTCCCCAGCGGATGAGATTACAGGCATGTGCCATCACCCTGGGTCAATACATATTTATGGAATAAATGCCTTCCAGACTAGGATGTAAATAAAGTTCCTTAACCTCAGGATTCAGAAGCACCATTAATAGCACCTACTTTGGAGTCAAATCCTGTTACTTGCTGTGCGCTCTTGAGCAACCGAATTATCCTGTTTATCTATGGAGTAGGAATCATGACCAAATCTTTTCTTTTTTTTAATGGTACTGAGGACAGAACCCTAGATCTTGCACATGCTAGGCAAGTTTTTTTCCCCAGTGAACTATCTTCCCAGTAACCGAATCTACTTTGAATGTTGGTGACAACTATTTCTGATTATACTGCCTGTAATTAGCATGGGGAGGGTTCAGTTGGCAGGAGCTATTTATGGTAGTTGATCCTGATACATGCTAAGAACTGCAGCCTGAGACTGCAGGACCACCATAAGGAGACCCCTCCAGAGTGAAACTGTTCAAAAGAAGAGAAAGGTCCTGCTCAAGGTTACACTGTACCCTGGTAGGAGAGTGAGGATTTGGCCCACAATTTTCCATTTCCCCTGCCACGTTCTGCTCCGTCAGGTTTCAGAGAATAAGCAGAAAGAAAGCAGGCATTTGTTCTTTTGTTTTTGTTTTTTGGCGCTGGAGCACTTAAGCACTAAGCCACATCCTCAGCCTGTTTTTCATTTTTTATTTTGAGACAGGATCTTGCTAAGTTGCTTAGGGACTCACTAAATTGGTGAGGTGGCTTTGAATTTGTGATCCTCCTACCCCAGCTTCCCCAGACACTGGGATTACCTCGTGTACCACTGCACCTGGCGAAAGCAGGCATTTGTAAGTCCCAAGTACCATCTTCACTTTGGAATGTCTCCTGGAAGGGACCCCAGATCCATACATCTCCAGAGCGCCCTAGCACCTCCTTCCCCCACAACTTCAGACCTTTTCATGGATCCATTTTCGCATCCCTATTGCCATGAGGTATTGTCACCCTTAATATGTAGCAAGAATACTTGTCCCCATCCAAGGTAGGGAATCCAAGAATTAGGAACTCAGGTCCAATGTGAAACTTCTCCAAAACAAGTCACCACATCTACAGAGGGCACCATGTCTAAGCACTGTTGTCTGTTCACTCTGAGAGGCCCCTAAGGCTGGCCACATACTCAGAGGCCACACCTTCCATGCTGGAAGTGGTACAAAGCCATTTCCTTTGTTAAGAACGTATCTTCTCAGATATTAAACCCATTACTTGTAAATGGACATTGTGTGCAGAAAGTTTTAAAAGCTAAGTATATTAATAAGTGTTTACTGGGGCTGGGGTGTAGCTCAGTGAGTTTGTGCATAGCATGCTCAATGCCCTAAGTTCAATCCCCAGCAACACCAAAAGAGAGCTAGAGAAACAGAGACAGAGAAAAGAAAAACCAACAAAGTTTTTAAATAAACTGTCCTTTCACCCATTAGGAGAGTTTAGAATGAATGATAGTTCTCTCAGGGTGTTATTCCGGAGGATTTGGCCTGGCAGTGAAAGCTATTTTCAGAAGTCACTTTTCCTGCTTCCTGGACACGAATTCCTTATCAGAACCCCTGGAGTAATGCACTGGAGTCCGATTTCTTAAGTACTACAAGGGGAAGGTGAGTGAAAGACAATGAGGCCAACAGAGAAATCAAGTGCAGTGTGGAGAGAAATCAAGCCAATGTGGCCTGTGCTGAGTGGGCACAGGTCAAAGCCTGGAGACATCAAAACATATCAAAGAGAGAAAACTGCGTCAGCTCTTTCTTCTTCCAGAGCCAGCATCGTCAAGGCACGAGAACGTGGAGCAGAGTGGAGCCTAAACAACCGTACTCACACCAGATGCCTCCTGGGCTCTTGTCAGTCACTGTCACCACCAGCCTCACACTACCAAAATGTACTTTCTCCCCCTAAAATGCACTTTTTTCTTCTCTAAGCTTTGCCTTTAGCTCCGTGAAAAATATAGATGCATCTTCAAAAGTGTTTATTTTCCTTTGGGAAAGTTAACAAGACAGGACTTATTTAAGATTGATCAGAGGTTGAATAAAAGGAAAATGGTTACTATTTTGCCTGGTATACAGTGAGACTTCTCCCACTTTCCAAGATATGTCGAGTGTCACAGGCATCAGAAGGCTGAGATTGTCACTGTGATGGTCCCGCATGTGTGCGTGTGCATTGTGAGAAATAGGAAGTCTGATGATCCATTTTCAGAATGTAGTCTTAAAGTTTGCATATAAAAGGAAGCCATCCTAGTTTAGGAACCATGTGGTCAGAGATAGTGGGTTTTTAAACTTCTTATCAGCTATCCCATTACACCCATAGCTCTTTTCTGTACCCATCCCAATTTTATATTAGCCAATTGTGCAGATTGTACCCCTAAGATCCTCCAATCAGAATGAAGGCAGGATCGTGTCAGGTTGGAGATATAGGCAGGCGGACTGACGGGCAAATGTGCTTGCTCATCAGATCACCTCCTTTGAGGGCACCCTTCTGCAAAAATAAAGTCTGTTTTGCTCATCCACTTTTGGGAACATGTTTGATTTTCTTATGGCACCTCAGGATTTTTAATAATTTTTTTCTAACAATGTGCTTGCACACACATAGACACACACACATATTCTTGCACAAAGACCAAGAGAGAGTTGCTAATTTATTTATTTTTGCAGTACTGGGAATTGAATCCAGGGGTGATCTACCACTGAACTACATGCCAGCCCTTTTTATTTTAAGACAGGATCTCTGGGCTGGAACGGTGGCTCAGTGGTTTCGGCGCTTGCCTGGCAAGCACGAGGACCCGGGTTCAAACCCCAGCACCACGTACACAACTAAATTTTGGAGCAACTAAGGCCATGTGAAAAACTAAATAAAGTTGTTTCTCTCTTTCTCTGTCTCTCTCACTGTCCCTCTCTCTTAAAAAAAAAAAAAAAAAAGGATCTCCTTGAGTTGCTGAGGTTGGCCTTGAACTTGTGATCTCCCTGGGTTAGCTTCCCAAGTAACTGGCATTAGACATGCGCCACCAAACCAAGCACTGGAAGAGATTTAAAAAGACCCAAGAGACTCAAGCAGAAAGCAGAAGATAAGGGAGACATGCAGCCTTACAGAGAAAACCATGACAGGACAGTCCTGCTTAGGAATCAAGTCCTCTAAACCAGGCTTCGGTGTTGTTTTTTTTTTTTGTTGTTCTAACTCCTGCATACCAGGCAATCACTGTACCACTGAACTACAGCCCCAACCCCCATACTATTCTCCCTTAATAGATTTAAACACAAAGGTTCAGGGAGGTGGAACTCCCCTCCAATGTCACACAGTTTGGAAGATGGGTCCCAGGTTCAAACTCCACTACTTCAGAGCCACCAAACTCTACTTCCTGCATTTAGGGAGAATGTCAGGGCACATCCTGAGATCTGACAAGAAATAGCAGGAGACAGATACCTAGGGTGTCAGTGACAAGAATGCGGAGATCCACACTCCATGAGACTGGCACCCAGAAAGGCCACACTCAAAAGCACAGCAAGTCCTGTGTGTTGGCGTACGCCTGTAATCCCAGCTGCTCAGGAGGCTGAGGCAGGAGGACTGAAAGTTCAAGACCAGCCTCAGCAATTTAGGGAGGCTCTAAGCAATTTAGTGTAAAAAACAAGAAAGGGCAGGTGATGTTGATACAGATTAGGAGAGGCAGAAAAATGCCTAGGTACTCAGGACAATGGGCCCCATTCAACCACACCTAGAAGCTAGCAATTAACAGGCATGCTCAGGGCCTTTAAACACAAAAGACCTTGAGGCTCACCAGTGGGAGCAACTCCTTTGTCCCAGAGGCAGGAAAATTAAGAAGTGGGGGTAGACACAGATGGGAACTAGGAAAAATTTGCTACCTGTTTTTAACCAATGATTTTAGTGCTTAGTTTCAATGCCTGTTTTACGTAGAATTTAACCAATGATGTTGGTGTTTTTCTCAGCGCCTGATTTACATTAAATCTTAATCAAAGCTCATACTCAAAACCAATATAAATGTTGGCCTAACATATATCAATATTTTGCTTCCAGGTGCCCCTCCGCTTTGCAGAGACTCTGCTCTCCTTCCTTAAATAAATCCTATTCCTTTTACTCTTCCCTTCTGTGGATGTCCATGGATTTTATTCTTCATGTTCTCCAGACAAGAGACAAGAACTGGGAAGATGATTGGTGCGGAATTCCACACCAAGAGCTGCAACACACTGCTCAACAGTATGTGGGGAGGGGCAGCTCTTAGCTGGGGAGCTGATAACACTATTTTGGCTGCAGAAACCTGCAGCCAGCCCAAATTCCCAGTTTTAACTGGGAATAGCTGCAAACACTAAAAATGGGCTATTTTGGCCGCAAAGTTCTGCAGTGAGCCCACACTCCATGCACCAGTGGGAGCACAGAATCCAACCTCATCTGAAAACCCCCGCATTAATATGGCTCAGTGGTTAAGTACCTCTGGGTTCAATCCCTGGTTAAAAAAAAAAAAA
>PVKS010007019.1:0-44681 GCA_004027875.1 Aplodontia rufa | reverse complement strand
GCATGCTGGGCAAGCACCATAACTGCTGAGCCACCACTCCAGCCCCTTCCTCAATTTTCTTACCTGTAAAGTGTTAATAATTAGAATACATACCTTGAAGGACCCTTGTGAGTCATGAGCTACACATGAGATAATGTGTGTAATAAGATCAAGGGAAGAGCAGGACTGACTAAGCATTAAATTCTCAGAGATTCCCTATACCCCTCTGTGCTATGTGGTTGCAGCATACAGGGATGCAGGCCATGAGGGTAGCAGCAGCTATAACCAGGCCTGGCCCAGAGAGGCAGCTGTTCATTAATATGCGTGCTTCTGTTTCTGAACACATGTGTTAGGCACAGAAGTGAAGTGGAGATTGTCCTTTTCTGCCTGTCCCTGAAATGGTGGTGATCTTGTCCAGGGAACCCTGCCATCAGCAGCTCCTGAGTCCCTGAACACAGGAATATCTACAGACATTTCATATTTTTCCCAAGTGGCAACATCCTATTCAGACTGACCTATACTTTATTTCCACTTAAAAATATGTCTGGGGGTGCTGGAGTGGTGGCTCAGCAGTTATAGCACTTGCATGCGCAAGGACGTGAGTTCAAACCCCAGCACCATGTACACAAGAGGTGTCCGAGCAACTAAAGCCATGTGAAAAACTAAATAAAGTTGATTCTCTCTCACTCTCTCTCTCTAAAAAAAAAAAAAAAAAAATGTCTGGGGCCTGGAGCGGTAGCTCAGTGGTTATGCTCAAGGATGCAGGTTCAAACCCCAGCTCCATGTACATAATGAAGGGTCAGAGCAAGGAAAGTCACATGAAAAACTAAAATAAAATTGATTCTCTCTGTCCCTCTCTCACTTAAAAAAAAAATGTCTGGGAGACATTTTCAAGTTAATACACATAGAGTTGTTTCAGTCTTTGCAGAGATCACATGTTTCTCCACCCTTCTGGTCACAAAAGGGGACCTGCTCCCTATGGTCAAGAAAACTTGGGCAGAAATCACAGACAGTGTGCAGGAGAGACTCCCACTGGCCCCCATCCTGCTGGGGCCCTCCTAGGGAGACAGAGAACCCACACCTCTGAAAGAGATGCTAACTACCTAACCCAAAGGTTTCTCAGCCACTTAGTCCCCAAGGATAGTTTACCAAGCCCAACTCTCTGTTCCCAACTTCCTCTGCCTTCCCTGGCCCAATGCCCCTGCCCTGAGCCTTCTCATTATTAGCAACTCCCTTAGTCCCCAACGAACATACGGAGAAGTCCTGTCAGCCCTCCAGGTTGCTCCATTCTGTGCAGAGGGTCTGAAGAATCACCTGGAGGAACCATACAGAAGATGTGTCTGGGGTTTCCCCTACCCTGCATCTCTACCTTCAGAGTGTTCCTGCCTCTCCCAGCAAGCTCCATCTGACTCTGGGTCATTGCCTGATAGAGCTTTCTACCCATAAAGTCTCTTTGTTCTGTCCCAATTCTGTCCTAGTGGTGTGGTGAGTGTCCCCTCCCCAACTTCTACCAACAACCCATTTATCTCACCTTTCTCAGCAAGCCCAGGCCAGAGACCTCTACTTCCTTGTCTGCCATCCCCATTTACCTTCTGGACAAAAACAAGTGTCCCTCATTTGGCAAAGAAGAATCAGGTTGCAAGACTAGCAGAACAGAGAGGACTGATGTCATCCAAAGGCACGTGGGTGGTAGGGTGTTTGGCTAGCAGCAAACAGAGCAGGCTGTCCTTCTCTTGGTACCATCCCCCCATCCCCACCCCACCCCACCCCAGTGAGGTAGGCGGAAGGTAGGCTGGTCCTGGGCAGTTTCTGATTCTAGCCATGAGCCACCCAGAATCATGTGTTGTGAGTGGCTGGTCAGAGGGGGAGCAATCCAAGGGATATCCATCAGCCTCAGCTCTTCCTTTCACAGATGTTTACATGAACACTCAGTTCAAGCAGAAGCAGTGAGACCACTGAGCAAATGGGACCTATGGCCAGTCTTCATCCATTCCGCTGTCCCCCGGACATCCACACAGAGAAGCTCTGGAACCCCCACTGCCAGCACAAGAAGCCAGAAATACCTGCCCCCTCCATCACACCCTTCTGAACTGTATTTTAGAATCCAGGTGAACTAGGGAAGCTAAAGGCACACCTCATAGTCTTCCCCTCTCCCCTCATCGAGCAGGCCTGGGACCACAGATGGCCCTGCCCTGGGTGTGGCAGGCAAGCTGTCTCCTTAAGATTAGCACACGGGGAGGGGTGGCCGCAGGAGTCCAAGGAGTCCAACCAGTTCCCTCCAGCCAGCTAGTGTGTTGCCCTGGGTGGGGCCCCTGGGTTTAAAGAGCTGGAACCCACCTGGGCTGTCCACAGCCCAGCAGGCTTCTCAGAACTCTCTCTGCACCTGGCTCAGGTGAGCTCTTGGGTAAGAAGGTACCTGCTAAGACTCTGGAGCTGCTAGGTGGAGGGGGGTGGTGGCCTGGGGACCCATATGAGAGAGGGGTGATGGGTGCCCCAGGAATTTGAGCAATGGACTGCTGCTTGGGGTTTTTGAGGACAGAAATGAGGCTGCAACAGCCTCCTGGAGACTGGAGGCTTCCTGCTTTGTGACCACTGTCTGAATAATTTGTTGGAGGCTGGAGGAAACAGGAGCCAGTCTCTGGCTGCAGAACATGTGGAGTTGAGATAAGACCCTCATAGTCCAGGAACTCCAGGGTGAGAGAAGGGATAGAGAGAGTCCAATGAAGGACAAAGAGAAGCCAAATTCTGAGACCTAGCCTAGCATAAAAATCACACCCCCACCCACCACATTCACAAGCCATATTAACAGTACCCCCTCCTAGGGCAAAATAACCCATGTGTTAGTTTATGTATAGATGCTATTATGACATGTTTTCAACACTAGGCATATTTCTTAGGCTAGATAAATAGTAGTTCATTTAATTTCATCACTACAACCTATGAGGTTGCTACTTTTTTTTTTAAAGAGAGAAAGGGAGAGAGAAAGAGAATCATTTTTTTTTTTCATCTGCCCTAACTTCTCTAACTAGCTGTGTATGTGGTGGTAGTGTTCAAACCTGGGTCCTCGCACATGGCAGGCAAGCACTCTAACCACTGAACCACCGCTCTAGGCCCACAAGGTTATTATTTACAGGACACTGAAGCCCAGAGAGGTTAAGTAACTCGCTGAGTCACGAAACTGGTAAGTGGCTCAGCGGGGACTCAGGCCCAGCCAGCTGGCCTGGGATCTGTGATCTCATTAGGAGGCCAAAGCTGGGCTCAGCAGATAACAGTGACTGCAGAACTGAGCCTGTGACACTAGCCTGCCTGTGGCCAACAATATGTAGAAACCTATAGGGGCTTTATCTCAAGGACTCAGCCACCCTGGAGACAGATAAATGAGGTTGTGGTTAGCTAGTACCTGTCTGAGAAGGAGCAGTGTCCCACACGCCAGCAGGTGTTTCTAGCAGAGCCAGGGGGTTGGTTGAAAGGGAAGGCCCTCGCTGCAGCAGCCCCTTCTCCTTGGGGTCACGTGGCTCACTCCTCTGTGCCCTCCTGCCCTGGGTGCTGGGAGTGTAAGACTATGGAAATTTTTTTTTTTTTTTTTTTTTTTAAAGAGAGAGGGACAGTGAGACACAGAGAAAGAGAGAAACCACTTTATTTAGTTTTTCACATGGCCTTCGTTGCTCCAACACTTAGATGTGTACGTGGTGCTGGGGTTTGAACCCTGGTCCTCGTGCTTGCCAGGCAAGCGCCGAAACCGCTGAGCCACCGCTCCAGCCCCAAGACTATGGAAATTTAACCAGAGAGTGGCAGTCTGGCCATTTCAGGCTCAGACCTTTGTGCATAGCCCAGGGCCTGACAGCCATTGCCCTCCAACCCTGACTTAAAAGAGCAGTCACCTGACCTTGCGCATGTTGTTATACGTTCCTCAATAATGATAGCATCTTCCTCATGGGGAGGATGGTGTTGTAAAGATTTTAACAAAGCCTTCTATGGTCCTTACTATGTACAGGCATTGTTCTGAGTGCTTAACTATAACTAACCAATGCACATAACTTCTCTAGGTAGTCTAGATGAGAAAACTAAGTAGCTACTTTCCAAGAACATCCCCAAAACAGGTGCATCTGTCAGGTTTGTGTCCTTCTCCTGTCTCCTCTTGCTAATGGGGTGAGCTATGAGCTTGAAGTAGGTTGCAGACTGCAGACCCCAAAGCACCTCTTTCTTCCCCTATGTCTCGACCTGCAGTACTGCCCTACAAGCTGTGACATGGAAGGAGTGACCTGGGCTTTTCTCTTGGTGATGGCAGGTGAGTCCTCCCAGCCTCTTGAGACTGTTGTCCATTCACCTCACCAGTCAAAGCAGTGGAGACCCGACAGCCTCTCCTAAAAGAAGGGCTGGCATCCATTAAATGTGTTTATCTTTAAATTGTCAACTGCGGGAAATGTTAGTACACTGCAAAAATGTTCTAATGGTTCCTGAGTCACTGAACTGTGGAAAATTGGTTATCTATGACATGAACAAAAAGGGATAGCCGGCCTGGGCAAGGTGGTACATGCCTGTAATCCCAGAAAGTCAGGAGGCTAAGGCAGAAGGATCACAAGTTGGAGTCCAGCCTCAGCAACTTAGTGAGGTCCAAAGCAATTTGTCTCAAAATGAAAAAATAAAAAGGGCTAGGGATGTAGCTCAGTGGTAAAGTGCCCCTGGGTTCAATTCCCAGTACCAAAAAAAGAAAGAAAAGAAAAGAAAAAGGAAAAAAGAGAGAGAGAGAGGGGAAGAAAAAGGAAAGGGAGGGAGGGAGAAAGGGAGAGATGGGGTGGGAGAGAGAGAGAGAGAAAGGAAATGAAAGATATGCCTTGTTTCTTCAGAAGGCAAAGTAGCCAGTCTCTGGCATGGGAGCTTCTCGGAAAAGGCTAAACAGTTACCAACAAATCATCTCTTTCAGAGTGTAAGAAAGAATAGCAGGATAGTAGGAAGCCTGCGAAATAGGAAGAAATAGGAAGCCTGTGGGGTGGAGGGCATCAAAGGATTCAGGGTGGGATGCAAAACCTAGAGTTGCTGAGAGCTGGAGAAGGTGTGAGGAAGGGATCTGGTAGCTCCAGGATCACCTCCCTGCCTCTCCAGACAGCTGGCTCATTTGGACACCAGTGTCATACTCACTTCCTCTCCTCTTCCCACCCAGGCCTGCCTGTCTTGGAAGCCAACGAGCTGGTTGGTGAGCAAGGCCCCCAGCTGTCATGCCCACTCTGCCCCATTTGCTTCCCCTCTAAGACCCCACATCCTGTCTCCTGGTTCTGGTCTTTTATTCTTTATTTTTCTCTTTCCTGCAGATAAAGATAGTCCCTTCTACTATGGTAAGAGCTGATATTGTCCACCCTTTTCCTATCCTGGGCCTCTTTGCCAGACCAGTTGGCACGGGTGGTATAGAGGCCAGTGTAGGCAAAGTGGGGCAGGAGATTAAACCTGGTTTTTGTTTTCTGTTTGGTGAGAGCTTCACTCCAAGGCAGAGGGTGCCCTAAGATATTTAGGAAGACTTATATGGAGCAGGAGCTAGAGGCCTAAGGATGGGCCCCCAGGAATCTCACCCTTCATCTCTTCCTTTCACTCTCCCCAGTTCCTGACTCCTAACGCAGGTGCCCCATCTCCTCTGGGCCAGCTCAGGTGCCACCTTTCAGGAAAGCTCTCTTGCATCATCTTCAGAGCCCTTCTTTCTCTGTGCCCGTGCACTTTGTTTTTCTGTATAGTGTCTGACCTCACCCAATACTACACGATGTACTATTGACTGGCTGGGTGTCTTTTCATTGCCCGGAATGTTAAGTGCCAGGGGGCAGGCATTTATTTGTAGGACAGGCAGACTCCACCTAAGCGGGCAAGTAGTTGCTTATAAATACCTTCTTTCTTTCTTTTTTGGTTGGGGAATGAACCCAGAACCTCCCACAGGTGCTCTACCACCGAACCACTCCCCCAGTCCCATAAATATCTTAACGTGAGGCCTATAAGTGGTGTGAGTTCACTCTTTGTCCTTTCCTAACTGCTCCCACCCCAGACTGGGAAAGCCTGCAGCTGGGCGGGATGATCTTCGCAGGGCTCCTGTGTGTTGCCGGATGTGCCATGGCCCTGAGTGAGTGGTGGGGTTGGCAGGGTGGGGAAGAGGGCGCTCACTCTGGCTGGCTCTGACACTGACTCACCCTCTTCTAGGTGGTAAATGCAAATGCAAGCGCAATCAGACCCCCAGGTGAGACAGGGATCCTATTGCGTGTACCTCCTGCTGAGCACACCTATTTGAGGGTAAAGTACTAAAGCCTGGAGGTTGCTCACTGGGCTTTAAAAAAGTGGGATTTATTCACAAATAATCAACCTCCAGGGGCCCTAAGTCAGGGAAAGCTCTGCCCTCTATAAAAGACTAGTAGGCAAGGTGTGTCCCTAGGGGCAAGGATACCAGAGTCCCAGTGGTAGTGGGGAGATGGAAGCTCTTCACTGCTAACCAGAAGCTAATTTGATTCCATCCTTTTTCTAGTCCTTTATCTGGAAAAACCACTCCACTCATCACTCCAGGTGAGCTGGGCTTCTGTGGAGTTGAGGGCGGGGAATAACTGCATAGGGACTATGTCTCTGAGGACCTACCCCAAATCTCTGCAGGCCCTGCCAGTACCTGCTGAGCACAGGACCAACTTGGAGGGACTCCTTACGACCTCAGCCTTTGTCAGTGGCTTCTCCTCTCTCCCCACTGGAGGGGTTACCCTTGAATGGCCTCTCCTCCAGGATGGGCTTCTAGCACACTTCTGATCAGGGGGCTGACTAAAGTTTATTTATAAATTAAACTGGTCTCTGGGTGCTGGAGCAGTGGCTCAGTGGTAGAGCGCTTGCCTGGCATGCATGAGGACCCTGGGTTCAATCCCCAGCACCACATACATAACTGTCAGAGGAACTAAAACCAGATGAAAAAATAAATAAAATTGATTTTTATCTCTTTCTTTAAAAAATAAATTAACTAAACTGGTCTCACCACTCCTTCATGTGATCTTGTGACCCTGAGTGTAATGGGGAATGGCAGGGGGCATCCAGCAGGTTGTTTCTTGTGGCCTCCTGTATACCTGGATCCCATTTTGAGGACCTTCCAATAATTGACACCCTCCCTCCACACACACCATGTCTCCCATTGCTCCCATTCCACCAAGCCCCCAAGGGATTTCATGCACCATGTGAGACACCACAATATTTTGTCAAAAGACGTTGCAATTTTCACCCCTTGCCTAGAGACCCCAGAAGTCCGTATGATCCAGGTAGCCACGCATTCTATAACCTAGAATAACCCTCTGTCTAACCCTCTGTGGACACCCCACCTCACTCAGGGACCACTCTCTAGCCAGTACAGCCTAGGAAATGCATGGACCTGTCCACCCCAGGAAAACTGTGTATTTCCCTCGGAAAAACACCTGAGACAACCCTCCTCAATTTCCTGGGAGACCCCACTAAGAACCCCATGCCAAAAAGCCATACATGGTGCATTTTAGAACCAAAAGTCCTCTATGCAAATCTGAGTTCCTTGGCACATCCAAGTCCCGCTCCCTGAAGACCTCATTGGCAATATCCCTGTGTCTGCTAGGTGGAGTTTTGGAAGAATCTGGCTTGTTGCTACCTGCCAGTCATGCAGTCTCGCTGCTGGACAGGCTGTAGAGGCTGGGACAGGTCAGGACCCAGTGGATGAGAGACCTGAGGGCCTGGGCAAACTCACCCTGTACCCCGCCAGCCCCATAAGGCCTGCAGGGCTCCAGCATTTGCACCATGAGAAGGCAAAAGCCTGGTGATGGACCAGGTTTTCAGGCCAAGAAAGATGAGTCCTCAGAGATAAATGGTTAGAGAAGTCAGCAGAGCAAACCACCTTGGTAGAGGAAACAGCTCTCGCAAACTACCGGAGGGTATGATGACCTCTCACTACTTCTGGGGAGCAGAAATTCAGCGTGACAGGAATGTAGAGGATAAGATCAAATAGGCGGGTGCAGCACTGCAGGAAGCACCATTCTCAGGCACTCAGGAGGCAGCTAGGTTTGCACCAGAACCATGTGGGAGGACTGAAGCAGGAAAAGCCTGGGCTCCTGGGGAATTCATCCCAGCAGAGCCCTCCCAAGGTGGCTTCCAAGCATGTTCTTCGGTCCTGGGGACAGAGGTGCAGAGTTCCTCTCATCCGTAGACCCAGGAGAACGTTGGTGTGAGTGGATTGCTTCGGAGAAAAAAACAAAACACCTCTGTCTGACCCAAGTCTGGGGTAACAGACAGGGAGGAACCAACCCATCAAGGTCACAGGAAGCCATATGCCACTGACTGGAGAAACCTGGGTCTCCACGATCACAAGCCATTAGGAGCTCCGCTGTGTGAAATCCTATCAATATGAAACCCACCCTTGCCTGGTTTACCTCTCACTGAGGTAAAAGGAAATGGAGTCCAGCCTCCATTTCCAGTCAGGACATCCATCCAGCTTGGGGTGAAAGGTTGCTGGATAGAGCATTCCACACCCATCTTCAGGTTGTTTCCCAATGTGCTTGCTTCATCCTGCTTTGGCTTCTAAGCTGCCAAACACTGCTTCATTTAAATATGTGTTTTGAAATTTAAACACCACAGTAGCTCCACTCCTATAAGAAACCACATGTCCACAAGCAGGCTTATCCTTACTTGGTGAAGGATGACATCTCACAGGTGTAAATCTGGTGTGTGACACTGTGCTGGGAGGGCAGTGCCCTGGGGGTATGAGGAGATGCAGTGTGAAGTCTGTTAGTGCCAGATGGATGGACTCGGCATGGCCCTGGGATTGGGCTGCCAAATCCCTACGCAAACAAGCTTTTCTGTTTCCCTCTTTGGAGCAAGGAGTGGAATAGTAACTGTGGAATGAGGTACATCTCACTCTAGGCTTCCCTTTGTGAGATACTTGCTGTGCTTCAGAGACCCCTTCCCTGAGCTTATTTCACTGTGGCAGGGGCTGGGATAACTTCAGTCACAATTCCTCCCTCTGGGCATCCTCCCCCAGATGAAGGGCCTAGGAAAAAAAGGAAAACTTCAACTATATTGAGCACTAATGTGACAGACACTGCTACACACACTTTATACATGCTGTTTCCCTGCTGTGTGTAAGAGGAGACTGAGGCATTCAGAGGTTGTCACAGGATAACAAAGTACACCTACAGCCTCCAACACAGGGAGTCCTGCTCCTGAGCCGTTTCTGAAGGACTGAGCCATTTCTGACAGTGTCCCAGAGCCCAGTAGCTGTGACTACTTGATGACTATATATTTATTATTTTAGTATATCTAATTTTTTACTGTTTGGTCAAAAGTTATATTGTCTTTATCTAAAAAACCTTGGTAGGGACAAATATTGCCAAGAATGACCATGCAAGCCTGCAATCGCAGCTATTTAGGAGGCTGAAGCAGAAGAATCACAAGTTCAACTTAGTGAGACCCTGTCTCAAAATTAAAAAGGCTGGGATGTAACTCAGAGGTAGAGTTCCCCTGGATCAACACACAGTACTGGGGTGGGGGGCAGGAAAGAAAAGACACATACTATATGATTCTACTAACACAGCTTTTTTTTTTTTCAGTCCTGGTATTTTAAACACAGAAGACACACGTTGAAGTGGTTAGAACAAAACCTAAAAATAATTGACTGGGTGGCAGTGCTAATGAGTTGGGAAGCTGAAGCAGGAGGATTCCAAGTTTAAAGCCAGCCTCTGCAACCTAGGGAAGCCCTAAGCAACTTAGCAAGGACCTGTCTCAAACAAAAAGAGAGTTGTGAATGTAGCTCAGTGGTAAAGTGCCCCTGGGTTCAATCCCCACTACCAGAAAAAAAAAATTGTGATCAGGCCTAAGGGGTGTAGCTCAATGACAAGGCATGTGCACAGCATACACAAGGCCCTGGGTTTAAACCACAGGAAAAAAAAAAAAAAAATATATATATATATAGTAAATCTGCATTAAATGGAAAAAATGTTTTTGAGATTAGAATCAATTTTTTCATGTGGTTTTTGTTGCTTCGACACTTCGTTGTGTGTGTAGTGCTAGGGTTTGAACCTGCATACTTGCACATGCCAGGCAAGCGTCGTAACTGATGAGCCAATGCTCCAGCCCTTGAAATTTAGTAAACCATTCAGTGTGTTAATGGAGAAAGCTTTCTCTCTGGAATTAGGAATAAGCCAAGGATGCTCCTGACCTTTGCTAGATTGCTAAGACTGGCCTCAAACTTGATCCTCCCGTCTCAGTCTCACAAGTCACTAGGATTACAGGCATGTGCCACTATGCCTGGCTAACATTTTTTTTTTGTTTTTTAAAGACAGGGACATGGGGCTGGAGTGGTGGCTCAGTGGTTTCGGCGCTTGCCTGGCAAGCACGAGGACCCGAGTTCAAACCCCAGCACCACGTACACAACTGAGTGTTGGAGCAACTAAGGCCATGTGAAAAACTAAATAAAGTTATTTCTCTCTTAAAAAAAATAAAAAAAAATAAAGACAGGGACAGTGAGGGAGAATCAATTTTTAGTTAGTTTTTCATGTGGCTTTTGTTGCTGTCACTTCTTTGTGTATGTGGTGCCAGGGTATGAACCTGTATCCTCACCCATGCCAGGTAAGTGCTGTAACTGCTGAGCAACCACTCCAGCCCCTAGCTTTCTAAAGATAAAAGAGCAACATCAAAGTAGACAGTAAAGACAGAATGATGTTTGTACACAGGGATTAGAAAATTACTAAAACTGTTCATTATTTGCAAATGATGTTTCATTTGTGTATGTGGTGCTAGGGATTGAGGCCAAGGCCTCCTGCATCCCAGCCCACAAATGACATAAGCTGGGCAGTGGCATGTGCCTGTATCCCGAGCTTGGTGGGGAGACTGAGGCAGGGAGATTGCTTCAGCCCAGGAGTTGGAGACCAATCTGGGAAACAAAAATGTACGTGCCAGCACCAAGTTCATGAAGGTGGTCTTAGCGCAGGGTGACTTGTGTCTCAAGCTCTGGACCCAGCTCCATTGCGCTCCACAGTACCCAGGAGCTGATTTCTTTCTTTGTATGGGACTACTGGGGATTGAACCTGAGGGTGCTTTACCACCAAGCTACATCCCCAGTATCCCCTTTATTAAAAATTTTAAGATAGGGGTTTAAGTTGCTTAGTGCTTTGCTAAGTGCCTTGAACATGTGATCCTCCTAAGCCTCCCGCCTGTGACACCATACCCAGCCAGGGGCTGATTTTTGAATAATTACTAGCTCTCCCCTGCAGATGTGTCCTTGATTCAAACACTTGTGCTTGGGCTATTAACTGACATTTCTCAGACACCACATGAAATCTTTATTTTGGCAGTACTAGGGGTTGAACCTAGGGGCACTTAACCACCGAGATACATCCCTAGCCCTTTTTAGTTGTTTTGAGACAGGATCTTGGTAAACTGCCCAGGCTGGCTTTGACTTGGGATCCACCTGTCCTAGTCTCCTAGTCACTGGGATTACAGGTAAGTACTACCAAACCCAGCTGGAATAATTTTTGAACACAGGTACCTCTACGGTAGAACTTGCTCTGCCATTTGTAGCAGATGGCAGAACCCTTGTAGCCTTCTGGAAACTGGTCAACAGCAGTCATTTTCAAGTGTCTTTCTCCAAAATCCAAAAAATACTAACCATAGATAACCTCTTAGTGGTTAAATATTCTAAGAGGGGCTGCAGCAGTGGCTCAGCAGTTATGGTGCCTGCCTAGGCTGCGTGAAGATGCGGATTCATACTCTAGTAAAGAGTCAGAGCAACAAAAGCCACGTGGAAACAAATTCTGTCCCTCTTAAAAAGGGGGGTGGGGTTTGCAAGACGCAGGGCTGGGAATGCAGCTCAGTGTTAGAGCATTTGCCTACCACCCGTGAAGCTTTAGTTCAATGCAGGAGAAAAAAAGGTCACAAAATACAATTGTCAAGTTTTTTTTTTGTCTCCATACATGGTCCTAACCTCAGAAATTGCACAAACAGCACACATTTTGATTTCTTGGATGGGAAGCACCACTCGGGTTCCTCTTGGTCTTTCCTACCATTGTGACTTCACAAACCAGACAATGTGGGACTGGCTGTCTAGAATACCCTTATGCTTTCACTTGGGGACACAAGGTGGGGTCTGCAAACCTATGATGCAGTGAGTTGAACATGGCCTAGGAATCCATTCATTTGCCATTCTGCCTTCCTGGAGTCCTACTCCAATAACGGGGCCATGAGGGTATCAGGGGTCCCAATATTCATGCTGACTCAGATGTAATGTCCAACAGCCCTCAAGATTGGGGAGGGTCATTCCTTCTGCCCTGGCTCTGGAGAGGAATATTGTAAAATATTGGGTAGCTGTAATGCTGTCAGTCCTTTTCTCCACTTCAATTCATGGCCTTTGGGTGTGAGACCAGGTTCTGCTCCAGAAATAGAAGACAGCGCTGTGTAACTAAAATGGCTGACATCAGGGATCTGGGGATATAGCTCAGTGCAGAGTACCTGTTGTATGAAGAGAACAAAACCAAAAACCAATCAAAAGAAACCCAAGTCAGGTTTCCCAGTTCTTACTCCTTTGGCTGTCGTAGCCAAGGTTTATTTTTATTAGTTATCCTAGTGTTAGCCTTTGTCACAGATACAGCTTGATCAAGGTCCCCTGCTGCCCATCACTGCAACCTTTAACACACCTGATGGCCCCCACTAGCTTGTGTGTAGTAACCTTTCATGATGGAAGCTGATTGAGTTTCTATTAAGCTTCTCAAAATGCTGATACCCCTCCCTAGCACCTTCCTCCGTATCATTTAGTGTCTTTGGGCCCTTTCAGGCAACATTGCTTTCTCTTTCTTAGCAGACCCACCCTTCTCAACAGACAGCATCCCCTTATGGTGTTGCCCTTAGCTCCAGGTTGCAATATGGGGAAATTCCAATCAACAGGAATATACCCCATATTGACCCAGTGGTATACTCAACCCTCCTGTAGCATTAAGATCCCCTAGTACCTCTGATAAAAATCCATTTCCTCTTGAAGTGAGACCCTGTCTCAAACTAAAATACAAAAAGGGCTGGAGATGTGGCTCAGTGTTAAGTGCCCCTGGGTTTAATCCCCAGTACCCACCCCCAACACACCCACCCACCCACCCACATAGCCAATTCAGGAATGTTCCTATAGAAATAATCTTAACTGTAAGACAACCAACCAACCAAACAGAACAACCCCCCACCAGAATATTCAAATAGCACATTTTATACAAAACCTAAAAACTGTAACTAATGGCTCTAGCTATGAACAACACCGGACTCTCCCATCAAAGGGAACAGCAGGATATTGCAAATGGCTTAAGTACAGAGCACAAAAAATAAAAATAGAAAACAAAGTACACAGTGCATGCAAGTCAAGGTGGCTGACGGATGTGCTTCTTCATGCTTGCTGGGATGCATTTCTAGTCACCACTTCCATCATGCACATATTGAACATTTTCATTACTTTTATTTTACCCTCAATTCTAAGAATATAAAGATCATAGATTTGATTAACTATCTTCAAATCCACACTAAAATACATTAGGATTAAAGAGAGTTCTTTCCAACCACCCATTCTGCTACCTTTGCTGAGTAGATAATCTGTGCCAGTCATTGTGAAAAAGTCTTTATTTTAAGAAAAAAATTTAGTTAACAAAAAATTTAACAAGTTTCACTTAGCAAAATACACCCAAAAGGAAATCACAATACAAAGAAAGCTTTAAGTCAAGGCCTCACCAATTCCTACAGTATTAGTATTGTGTCTCAGTTCTCAAAACTAACTTTAAAAAGCTTAATCTTAACCTAAAAGATTTTAAATGGGGGCGGGGGGAAAAAGAACAAACATGAGAAACGTTTCTCTTTGAATTAGGGATCTAGCACCTTTGAGTTCTCCAAAAAAGTACATCTCCCCAATGTGTTCACTGTGGTGTTGTGTAAAAGATCCACATTTAACATACTTAAAACTACTTTAACTCAGGTAACATCACTCTGAAGTATACTACCAAAATGTTAATCAAGAAAAGCGGAAGAAAATAGTTTTTAGTTTACTCAACATCACATGCTAGAAGAAAAGTTTGCATGAGAAAACACTGAAGAGGTAATTTTTTAATCCAGATTTCACAAACTCATGGTGCAAAATGGGTCCCACAGCTTCCTCTAGTTATAAACTGCTTTTCACTGCTTGTTGGCTGCCTGTGAAAATTTGATTGAAATAACTCAAAATGTTCCTACAAAACTAGTCATATCCACCCATGCTGTTCTGACCGCTATAGCCGGCCCCATAACAGCCACTCACTGACTGGCTCTCCAGGCCACTATAGGTGGCCTGAGCAGCTGACACCCCCATGCCCTGCATAACCTGGCTGCTATAAGCCCCATTGCTGGCCCCTGTTGTTGAATTCAGGAAAAGTTCTATGTATCTGTGCTGCATGTTGGCCCTGTCTTTTGACATAGCTGCCACAGCTTCTTCATGGGTGGCAAACTCAACATCTGCTTCGCCCGTCACTCTACCATCAGGGCCAATCTCAATATGGACTCTCACGGGGTTGAGCGGAGAGAAGAAGTTGTAAATGTCGTTCTCGGTTGCTTTGTAGGGCAGCCCCCTCATGTGGACACAGTGGCCAGTGGTGCTCTGCACTGTGAATTCACCATCTCCATATCTATGGTCATACATTCCTGAGAGACAGTAACTGAGGTCTCTCCCAAACAGGTCGGTGGTAAAGCCGTAGCCATCACTCAGGCCGCTGTACTCCTCATAGCCCCCATAGCCTGCACTGTAGGCACCAGACCTCATCCTTTCCAGGCCCGCCTGCTTCACGATGCCAATGTACCTCCGGGCTGTGCCTGGCCGGTCATAGGGCCCCGGCCGTTGCACAGACATGAACTTCAGAGGTGGATCAGAGTATGACCTAACTTCCTCCTGACTGCTCTTAAACACTTCAATATACCTATGCCCTATTCTCTCCTTGTGCTTCCCTAGAGCCTTCTCAGCTAATTCCTGTGAGGCAAACTGCACGAAGGCCTCCCCTGTAATCTTGCCCTCGGGGTCCACAGGCAATGTGATCCCGTTTGGCACGATTTCCAACCCTGAGAAGAACTGAACGATTTCTTCCTTTGTGCATCCAAACGGGAGTCCCCGAAGCCGAACGAAGCCGTCATTGGCAGTGTCGGCGCTGTTTGGACCACTGTGCTTCAACACCCAATCCATCTCGGTTCTGTGTGACTTGAACACCTCGATGTACCGGTGTCCCATGCTTTCCCTGTCTTTTTTCAGGGCCATTTTTACATCATCTTCTGATTCAAGTTCAACAAAAGCCTCACCACTCTGCCTGCCTTCTCTAGTGTAAATGAAATGGACACCTGCAACCCCATCGTGAATCGTGCAGTCGGAGAGAAAGTTCTGCACGTCCTCAATTGAGCAGGACCAGGGCAGGCCACGCAGCTTGACCACAAAACCTTCACCTCCCTCAGGGCCCAGCATCATGGACACTTGACAAGGCAGATGTCAGACAAGTTTGGGCACAGGTTTCTGTGGCTGGAAAAAACAAAACAAAAACACACAAAACTTTACATAACTTCTCATTTAGTATGCAAAACAAGAACATGCAATAAATAACATTTCCCCCATTTTATCGACGCAGGTGGTTAAGGATGAATGAAATAGAAGCATTAAGAAATAGCCAGGTGTGCCATGTGCACCTGTAATCCTGATAATTTGGGAAGTTGTGGCAGGAGGACCACAAGTTGGAGATGAGCTTTGGCAACTTAGACCCTATGTCAAAATAAACAAAAAAGAGCTGGGGATACAACTAAGTGATGAAATACCCTTCAGTTCAATGCCTAGTACCACAAAAAGGGAAAACCCAGCAACTTTTGAATTAGACAAATGGATCACACTAAACTAAAACACTTCAGATGACAGAGTATATTTGCAAACTATTGATGGGACAAAGGGTTAACATCCAGAATATAAGGAATTCAAACAACTTGATGCGGGGGGAAAAAGGCAATCTAAACAGACATTCATGGTGCCTGGAGCTCAGCGGTTACAGCGCTTGCCTGGCGTGCACAAGGACATGGGATGGGTTCAAAGCCCAGCACCATGTACACAATGAAGTGCCACAGCAATGAAGGCCACATGAAAAGCTAATAAATAACTGCTTCTCTCTTAAAAAAGAAAAAAATTCAGAAATAAGACAAGACATTCAAATGGCTAAAAGGTACATGAGAAAACACTGAACATTTTTAATCATCAGGGAAATGCAAACCAAAACCACAACAAGGTATCACCTCATTCCAGTAAAAACAGTTATTATCAAAAGACAAAAGATAGGGCTAGGGCAGTGGGTACAGTGGTATCACGCTTGCCTGGTATGTGAGGACCCAGGTTCGAACCCCAGCACCACACACACAACTAAGTGGTGGAGCAACGAAAACGACATGAAAAACTAAGTAAAATATATTCTTTCTCTCCTTTCCTCACTTACAAAAAAAAAAAAAAAAGTAAGTGCTGATTAAGGATGCTGAGAAAAGGGAAGTCTTGCATACTGCTGTTGGGGATATAAATTAGTGTAATGATTATGGAAAACATTACGTTTCCATAAAAATTATAAATAAAATTACACTATATAATTCAGCAATTCTACTACTGCATATATATCCAAAGGAAAAGAAATCATTAGGCCAGATACATCTGAACTCCTATGTCCATTGCAGCACTATTCATAATAAACAAGAAATGGAAACAACCAAAATGTCTTGTGAACTGATAGATAATGAAAATTTGGTCCATATATACAATGCAATAATATTCAGCCACAAATGAAACTGTGATGCTTGACAACACAGATGGAACTCGAGACTATGTTAAGTGAAATAACCCAGGACAGAAAGATAGGTACTGTACGATTAGAATAAAAGTTGATTTTATAGAAGCCAGAGTGCTAGGGAAAGACTGAGTTACAGCTAGACAGGAGTAAGTTCTAGTGAGCTACCACACAGAATAACCATAGGTAACAGTTAGATACTCACAAAAAACCCTAGAACCTCCAATGTCTTCAACATGAACAAATAAATGTCAAGTATGTTTAGCCTGATTTAAATATTATATAATTTGCTGGGCATGATGGCACACATTGTAATCCCAGCGATTTGGGAGGCAGAGACAGGAGGACTGCAAGTTCATAGCCGGCTTCAACAATTTAGGCAGGCCCTAAGCAACTTAGTGAAACCCTGTCTCAAAATTAAAGTAAAAAGGGCTGGAGATGTGGCTCAGTGGTTCAATCACTGGTACCAAATTAAACAAAGTGCTGGGGATAATTAAGCAACCCCAGCTTCAATCCTGGTACCCAGTAAATAAATAAAATAAATTGGGGGCTGGAGGTAAAAGTTCAGTGTACAAATACATGTATGTATATGCATATGCATGGATACACACACAAATCATGGAGGTAAAGTAAAAATACTGGGGCGTAGAACCCAAAGATATTTGAAGTACATGGAAATTTAATGTTTCAACAAACAACTGGTATAGCCATGAGAACTGGTAGCCTTTAGGACAAGGATGGAGTTCAGGGGTAAGTGTGTACTTAGCATACATGAGGTCCTGGGTTCAATCACTGGCATCAACCAAAAACAAAAAAACAAAAACTGGTGGCTTTCTTAAGAAGTGTGAGCTATAATATAGAAAAAGACTCAAGAACTTGAAAAGCAAATACAATATGGAATGCTGAGTTGCACAAGCATCAAGGAAAACCAAATTAATGACAATGAATTACAATTGACCTATTAGATTAATAACAGTGGCATATAACTTAATTGAAAACACCTGTTTAAAAGGTTAGCTTTTAAATTCTTCTAAAGAAGCACCACTATGATTCAAGAATTCACTTTTGCCTGCATCTACACCAGATGACAAATGACAAGAATGCTACCTGTAACAATGAAGAATTGATAGATACCTCCATGTCCCTCAGTAATGGTGTAAGAGCACAAACAAAACAGCTCTATATGCAGTAATTTAAAAAAAAAAAAAAAAAACAACTAAGACGTAACACTGGGAATTTATCCCCATATTGTGATTTAGAATGCAAACACCTTAAGTATAAAGCATATACTTAAGATATTACCCTTGCTAATGGAAGGGGAGGAGTTGAGGGCTATCTAATCTATACTGCCCTCAAATGCATAAATGTATATTATCAACAATACATAGATACTAAATAAATATGTACTTACTGAGCACCACATTCCAGGCCTTTTCTAAAGACCATGAAACTGGCACTGGTTCTTCTCAGTGAAACAACATGTTGTTGTGGCAAAAATACTGGAAGTCCTTCTCTGCTCACTGAAGAAATTCTACACTTAACAATTCAAAAGTCTCCTTTCTCAGAGGCTGGAGTGGTTGCTCAGTGATTGGAGTGCCTGCCTAGCGTGAGTGAAGACCCGAGTTCGAAACCTAGCACACTATATACACAACTAAGTGTAGGAGAAACAAAAAACATATGGAAAATAAACTTAAAAGGGCATCTTTTTATGAGGCCTCATAGGATAACGGATCTGGGACCACAATCAAGGGTGGGGGTCCTTTTGTTCTTTCTTTTCCATTACCTAGTCAGGCCACGTATTCTGTCCTGTTGTCCATGACCCACACCCTGGATTCACTACTCTTCACTTACAAAAGATTTTGGAGGTTATCACTCAAGTTCTGTTCCCAGCCTGGGGCCCAGTCACACTGCTGAAAAGAATCCGTAATTCATCTACCACACTACTTTCTTCCTGGACTCTTACCTCCAATGATCTCCCCATTCCCTGGGCTCTGCTGTCATCAGTAACTTGCAAGTCTAAGCATAGCACTGCTGAAATACCAGTGTGTGATCACATCCTCCTGCCTCCGCAATTGCTATCGTCCTCCATAGACCCCAGCTTCCTTATCTACATCCCTTTCTCTCCTCCTGATCCAGCTTAGACCTCATGTACCATATTTTAGTCCCTTTTCATAATGAACAAAATTTGTATGTATTTCTTTATTGTATGTCCCCAGTAAAACCAGAACTTTGGAAGATTCCAAATATCTGACTGTTCCATGGTTATACTAGGAATTTGTAAATGAGAAATTGCCCTCCCCGCTTTTTGAAAGAGGGACAGTGGAAAAAAAAAAAAAAAAAGATCTTTCTTTTCTTTCTTTTTTTTTGGTGGTGCTGACAATACACCAAAGGCCTCATACAAGCCAGGCAAGTACATTGAGCTACCTACATATAACCCCAGCCCAATCCTTTTCATTTTTTATTTTTGAGACATTGTCTAGCTAAGTTATCCTGATTAGCCTCAAACTCAATCCTCCAGCCTCCCAAGTAAGTAGGATTGATTATATGCCTGAATCACCACTAATATGTAACTTTCCTCTGGCCACTAAACAGCCTCCTAGCAATGAAATATGCTTAGTGGCAACTCATCTTAGAACATATGCCTGCCTACCCTGTGCCAATTTTGCCCAGAGATACTTGCTAATGTGCTTTTTCCTTCCACAAAATAGGATCAAAGGGCCTATACTGCCACTTCCACTACCATCCATTAGAAGGACATTTTCCTACTGGGTTAAGGATCTGCTTGGAAAGAGAAAATGTGATCATCTTATTGTTCCCACTGAAGAATTTAACCATTCTTTCCCAGAAACAGGGTTTTGTCATCTCATCTGTTACCTGGGGCCAGTCACCTCTGGGCCCAGGACATGCAAACCAGGGGCAAGACCCAGACTGGTATATACACATTACTGCACAGCTCCTCTGTACCAAAAATGATCTCAGCATTTTCTCCAAAAGCAGCATGAATGGCCTTACTTTTATTCAGAGGCACCAGAAAGTTAACTAGAAGTAATCTAACTTCTCCCAGACTCTCAAACCTGATCAATGCTTCTGTGATCTCATTCTCCACAAGGACCTCATTCCTAAACCTTATTATTTTTTTCTTTTAACAGTGAGGATGGAACCCAAAAGATGCCATTGAGCCACATTATTAGTCTTTTTTTAAAAAAATGTTTTATTTTGAGACAGGGTCCTATTAAGTTGTTTAGGGCCTTGCTAATTTGCTAAGAACGGCCTTGATTGATCCTCCTTCCTCAGCTCCCACCCATAGACCCACACATAGCAGCTCCCACTGCATTGCTCAGTCTTTTTTTTTTTTTTAAGAGAATCAATTTTACTATTTTTAAAATCTGGTTTGTTTTTCCTACACTTAGCTGTATATGTGTTGCTGGGGTTCAAACCTGGGTCCTCGCACAAGCCAGGCAAGTGCTCTAACCACAGGTACTGCGCCAGGCCCTGTTCAATATTTCTTAATTTCCAATAACACGGATGCACTTACAATGGGGTTAAATGCCAACAAACCCATCACAAATTGGAAATATCCTAAAAATGCCCTTTAAAATGCTTAGAACATTGACATTAGCCTACAGTTACATAAAGTCTATTTTAAAATAGTCCTGGATGGGCCCTCTATCATCAGAAAGTTAAAAATCATTAAACTATGATAAATTAGGGACCATCTAAATATTTCTCACAGCTGGTTCTGGCAGTGCATGCATATAATACCAGCAACTCTACTACGTAGGATAAGGCAGGAGGCTTGCCAACTTAGCAAGACATCAAGCATATTGGGAAGACCCTCACTCAAAATAAATAAAAATGACCAAGGATGTAGCTCAGTGGGGTAAAGCACCCCTGGGCTCAATCTCCACTACCAAAATCAAATAAGTTTTTCATAGTTCTACATTCAGTCCATCAACATTGCATGGCAGAGTAAAAGCTTATTTATTCCTTCATCAAAAGAATTTTCTTCTGCATATCTTTCATCTATTTTTTAATTCCTTCTAATTCTGATACAAAGGGTAGTATTTCTGGGTACCTTTCTCTCATTTTAAAAACTTTCTCCATGCACAGGCTACAGGTGTAGCCCAGTGAGAGTACCTGCCTAGCTCATGTGAAGCCTTGGGTTCATTCCATAGTACCACCAAACATCCCATTTAAAAATCCTCCAAGGAGAGTGGGAATATGGGGGAACCATCTTAGAAGGAGATCTCTGTCCTCCACGAGATACCCAATTAACGAAGGAGTTCTTCTGGGGGAAACAGCAACAGGGGAAACCCAAGCTGGGCATCCATGATTTGGCATTAGCCCTGGATAACTAAGTATATATACATTGGTTATTAATGGTTTGATAATGTTTCCCCCTCAATTGTATCTCTATATACATCTAATAAAAATAAAATTATATGTAAAAAAAAAAAAAATCCTCCAAGCACAACTGCAACCCAATTCACAGCTTAACCCTTTTTTATTTTTCTTTTTTAAACTGAAGACAATGCCCTGCTTCCAAGTCCTTAATAGTTTCCCACTACTTTGGAACAAAACCCACAGGGCTGACATGGCTCTTAGCCTTGACAACTTTAGTCCACTACATTCTCCTATGTAGCTCTTATCACTTCATCTCCTGAGCACCTGGAAATACCATGCTCTCTGCTCCTTTGGGGTGTGTGTGTGTGTGTGTTTCCTACGGACTGAACCCAGAGCCTCACACATGCTAGGCAACAGCTCTACCACTGAGTTACACTCCCCAGCCTCAAGGATTTGACACACAGTATTGACGCACATGATAATTCTCCCTCCAAATATACCCTGCCCAACCTTCTTTCTAGATAAATCCTGCTAAATCCTTTAGGTCTCCACTCCAAAGGTTCCTCTTTCCACAAAACATCTTCCTACTCTCCACAACCTAAGCCTCAAGGTCCTACATTCCCACAGCACTCTTGTTGTGGTTAAAAGGTGTCTTAAAAACTGCACTGGAATCTACTAGGAACAAAATATTCTGCTGTCCACTGTGAGGTCATCCTCAGCATAGATCCAGCATAGCTGGACCAAGATTAGCACAGGATTAACTGGACAAAGTGAGGTCAACAGCTTCCTCAAGAATGCAGCAGCCCACCTCGATATGTAAGAAAAGCATACTCTAACAGAAGACATTTCAAAGAATCACTTAAAATGCCCACTGTAGAAAACCTTACACACTCTAAACGTTATTTCAGAAAATGTTGCAGAAAGTGATTTCTTCTCTGAGGGCATGGGAAGAGCATCCCCCCCCCTCCAAGAAAACAGATGTCTATACTTAACATTTTTTTTTTTAATCCAGAATCAGTTTTCTACCCCAATTCTCAGAAGTCTTGGCATTTCATTAATTAAAACTTAGCTTAATCCAGAAACTATACACATTTTATATTATTCTGTTAAAAACTTGTATGGTTGTTAAAAAAAACAAACAAAAAACAAAAAACAAAACAAACACAAACCTCAGCTGAAAAGTATATTGGACTCCTGTTTAAAAGACTTAAAGCTTCTGGCAGAAAAATCTTTAGACTTCTTTTTGTTTTGTTTTCCAGAGAGAGAGAGGAACAGAGAATTAATTTTATTTAGTCTTTCATGTGACGTTCCTTGCCCCAACACCTCCATGTCTATGAGGTGCTTGGATTCAAACTTGGGTCCTCACACATGCCAGGCAAGTGCTGTAACCGCTGAGCCACCACTCCAGCCCCTACTTTAGAAAAAATTTTTTCTGCTTAACAAATCAAATACCTGAAGAATGACTTCTCTTAATTTAGCTTACCTCAAAGGAAGACAGATGCCTTCAGTAGGAGACACAGTAGGTAACAAATTGTCCTAAAAAAGAAAAAAGTATTTGTTAATGTGGTTTCAAAAATCTTTCACTGTTCTGAGTGTTTCCGGGGACAGCAGAAAGGATCAGAACTTTAAGCTCCCTCAGGCTAGGGAGGCTCTTTATAGCCCCAGGTTATACACAAATCTCACAATGACTATCCTGTGTCATTTAGAGTATTTATCTCTTCACAGAGCAATATAGATGATAGCAGAAGGGAAACACCCCATTTGCCTAGATGAGCTCAAGTACATGGGAGGAAATGTAAATACTAATAGAAGGAAGGTGGGAGCTAGACTAGAGACCAAAATGAAGGCCTCTTTCACTGGGTTGGGCATTCAGGCAAGATTATTTGCTAGAAATTGTTCAACTTAATTCACAATTTACAAGAATCCCTCTGGGGGCAGTGTGGAGACACAAATGACTCTTCCAGTTTTATTTAGTAACTTTGAGCTGTATTTGATCTGACGTTGATCTTTAATTATCTGAAGAGAAGAAATGTTGAAATAAGGTTTTCTGTAGGAAAAACCACCACTACCATCCTGAATAGTCACACGAGAGAGCTGTCTCCAAAGGACTAGGACTTGGGCCAAAGTCTACAGAATAAATTTTGAGAATCAAGTTGCATTCTTACTCTGGAAAATGTGAAACTGGGGCTAACCTTGCTGAGCCTGTAGTCCTAAAACAGAATTACATCTGTCTGATCTTACAAACTTCCTGTGATTATGTAAGATACCACAGGAGAGAACGAAGAAATGGGAAAGCAGTGGGGTTATTTGGAAACATTAAGTGGTAGTTTCAAATGCCCTGGAAACAGGTTTTCAAAACCCTTCAACTGCCAGGTGAAGTGGCACATGTTCGTAATTATAGTGACTTGGGAAGCTGAGGCAGGAGGATTGCAAGTTCAAAGCCAGCCTCATCAGCTTAACCAGGCCCTAAGCAACTAAGTGCAACCCTTCTGAAAATAAAAAGGGCTAGAGATGTGACACAGTGGTTAAGCGTGCCTGGTTCAATCCCTGGTACCAAACACACAAACCGATTCAACTACCCATATCCTGATGCCTGAGGATATAAACTTAGGAATCAGATCCCTTTCCTCTAGTTTTTATCTGGGGACCTCCCAGGTGGTCTACAAACCAATACCAGCGGGCCCCTCTGGGAAAACGAGTTCAGACAGAATCCAGACTCTGCTGGCAGGAATACAACTGCTGCTGAGGTGTTCAAAAGTACTGCGCCAGTACCCAGATTTAACTGTATGGAGTGCTGGGAGGACTTTGCATAAATCCCCCACCACCCCTATGACTAGATGGTGATGCACAGGGATACCCCAGGGAAGTAGTGAAAATACAGACTAAAACACGCGGTTGGGGGCTGAGATTTTATGCATTTCTAAAAAGCTCAAAAGAATAGCTCTGTGATACTGGTTAGACTGGATTTACGCCGCCTTCAGGTAGATCTAATCAAGATAAACAGGGTGCGCCTTTAAATCCACGGCTAGTTAGGTTTATCGGCCGAGTAAACAAGCAGTTCAGGCACCACCCACATAGTTCTTTTGTTCAGGACAGGGGCTCGGGTGGGACCCTGGCCGCGCCTTCCTTTCCCATCTTTGTGTTCCGGGGAGTCCCCAGCAGTTTTCACTCTCCCACTCCTCCTCCCTTCATTTTGTAAATGAGTTTTAGCCACCGGATCGCAGGGAGTGATTCCAGCCAGGTGGTTTTACTGAAAGTTCTACTCGAGTCAAAAGTCCAGGAGCCGTGGCCATTAGGACTACGCCGCTGACTTGTTTGCTCTAAGACTTACCACAGAGGAAGGTAGGGCTGATTTCTACTTTCATCAAGCAAGCACGGCTTGCGGCCAGAGAACCCCAAATTCCACCCGACGCTTAAAAACGCAGAAGGCTCCGGGGAAAGTCCAGGTGCATCTTCTTTTTTGTTCTTAATCTGAAAAGGAAGTTCAAATCGCTGGGGCAAGTGCTTTCTGAGGGTGGGAACCCCTGGAACTCGTCTGTGCGCGTTTTGGCGGGAAGCAAGGCCGAGACCCGCTGACAAGGTGAAGGCGTTCTCGCGGGCCTCCACCTGGCGATCCCGCCGCCTGGAGAGCGCCGGCCGGGCAGGAAGGTCGGCCCGGGCCTGCGCGGGCTCCGGCTCGGGCGGGAGCTTCCGGGCGGGGGTGGGGCGGAGCGAGCCGCGGGGGAGGGGGATTCAGCGCCTCCCGGGCGGAGTGGGGGAGGAGCTGCCGGGGCGCTTCCGAAGGCGCCCGTGGGCTGCTGAATAAGCCGGAGAGTAGAGGAGCTCCCTCTCCGCGTGGGAGGGTGGGAGGCAAAGCTGCGGGGCCGGGGTAGGGGCGAGAACTGGGGCGGCGGCGGCTGGGGACCAGGAGCGGCTGCAGGCCAGAGAACTTCCCGGCGGCCAGGGAGTTACCAGGCCGAGTTTGCAGCAAGGTCTAGGAGAGAAGGCTTGAAGGAGTCGGGGGTGGGAACGGAGGAAAAGTGCGGGGAGCTAGGTCCCGCGCGCAGCTCACCACGCCCGAGCTAGGCCGTCGGGTCCGAAGTACCGGAGTGGAGGCCGCGTGATCTAGGCCGGCGGCCGGACGTGGGTCACGGGGTGCAGAGAGAAGGAAGTGCCGCCGCCGGGCCCGCCAAGATGTCACCAATGGGAAACGCGTGCCTGCAGGTGCGGCCCGCGGCCCGCCAAGGCAGGAAGTGGGGGAAGAAGAAAGCAACGGGGAAGACCGTTGTGAGCGAGTTCCCGAAAGAAGCGAGCAAGGCGCGACCGGCCAAAGTCCAGAGTACCAGCTACGGGAGAGCGGACGGCAGCTCGAAGATAAACCACCAAATTTCAAACAAATGACCTCCGAAAGAGGGAGACTGGGATTGAAAAGGTGGACCAAAACTTTTTTTTTGGCATTTGACCATGGACTCACGTACCCATTTTCCGTAATCAAGAGACAACTTTAAAATTTTTTTCATAAAATTGATACCGAATAAGCAATTATTTTATGAACCCTGAATCCTTAATGAACAGAATTATAAAGCAAATTTAATATAAGCGGTGACTATTGTTACTCTAAAATTTTGTAATTGTTACTGTGGTTTTTATTTCTTGAAAAGACCCTTATTACTGAAAGATACAGAAATACTTATAGATATCTGATGTCCTCAAACAGTGAAGATTGGAAATACAGATGAAACAAGACAGGTCGGTGTTTACTAATTATTGAATCTGGCGATGTACACATGAAGTTTCATTGCACTTTTATCTATGCTTGACATTTTAAGTCATTTTTAAAAGAAAAGTCTTTAGAATCTACTTACCAGAGAATCACTTCATAGAAATTACAGGGAAAAGGTACTGAGGTGACATAGACCGTATGACAAACCAACCAACCCTTCCACAGAAAGCACCAAGAAAAAAAAATGGCACTATCAAAAACACTTTTTTTGAAAGATTTATCAAGGACTCACAGCTCAAGCTGGTAACCATTTGTAAGACAATGAAAATTTAAACACTGACTAGAAATTTACATTTTATGTCTGACAATTGTTTTAAAAGAGTTAATTTTTAGAGCTACATCCTGAAATATCTGTAGGTGATGTGTAATAACCGGGATTTGTCTGGAAGTTAACCACAGAAAAAGTAGGGGAGATGTGGAAAAATTTTTCTATGATTGGTAATTGCTGAAGCTAGATGACCGGTAGATGGGAGTTCATTTTATTTATTTTTTGCTTTTGTTATTTGTTTGAAAATAAAAGTGCTACCAAACAAACTGAAGCTTATTCTTACTGAGTCTACGGATCCTCAGGATTCAAAATCTGGCTCTCAAGGAAAGGGAGAAAAACACTAAAAATTCACATTCAAGAAGCAAACAATATTCTGAAGGAAAATCAGCCACAAAATTAACATTTCAAGAGTGCTCTATGGAATTGGCCTTAATTGATAAGCATTAAGTATGCTTCTTAAAAGATCTCTTTGAGAAATACATTTTTAGTAATTTATATGATCAACTTACATTTTACCACTTATTCGATCTGAATGTATTTGTTGCACCTATGGTTTTAAGCATGCCTTCTTATATTAACTGATTTCCAGGCCGATGTTAATTATTGATCAGTCATGATATGGTTCCTGCCTTGTGAGGTTGGTGAGGGAAGAAAGAATATATGCAGATGCCTGGAGCCAGGGGAGCTGACAACTGCCTCCTGAGAACAATAAAAGGAGAAGGCAGACAAGATTCTTTCCTTTATAGCCTTGAAGGCCTGCTTTGGCATTTTATATCCTAAGATCAATGGTAAACCAACTGTTTCTAGATGGAATGTGGTATTATTTTAGTTTTACTTTTTAGGAGAACAGCTGAGGTGCTACATGGAAAAATAGTGTGCAGGGTGTAGCACATACCTATAATCCCAGGACACAGGAGGCTGAGGCAAGAGGATCAAAAGTTTGAGGCTGGCCTCAACAACTGTGAGGTCCTAAGCAACTTAGCCAAGAGCCTGTTTCAAAATAAAACATCCTGGAGATTTAAGTCAGTGGTAAAGTGCCCCTGGCTTCACTCCCTAGTGTAAAAAAAAAAAGTCTAGGAAGACTATAGTGGGAACTGGAGAATGTTGAGAGATGAGTGACATGTAGTACATAAAATCTGCCAAAGAGATTTGATTATTCACCAAAAAATGCTGTACACTTACAAGATATTGGTACCCGGCTAGGGAATTAGATCAGGCAGAGTCTCTACCTTCACAGGCTCGCATATAGGTGGAAACCAATAAATAAATGTACTGATAAATGTATGATAACGATACAAACAATAGAAAATGGGGATTATCTCAGATTGGGGCTCTGAGGAAGTGACATTTAGACAAAAGCATGAGCAGGGGTGGGAATGTGTGTAGGTGATGGGGTGGGAACAGGGATACAATTTCCCATACACTGAAGGTGAGTATTCCCTCTTCCAAATTGCCAAGGTTTAAAAATAGTAGTTATAAACCTTATTATTGTTTTCCTTTTGTACATGACCTAATCATTCCTCCCGGATACTTGTTTGAAGTTTTAATTTTTTCTGCAGCCTCCTGCCAGGACATATTTTGGCTCCTTTGTATTTATATTTTTATTTTGTGGTAAAATCCTTTCTAATCTTTACATTCAGTTCATTAAATTCATAAGAGAACTTGGGATACAGTTTATGCTGCTCATATTTGTTTTCCTTACAAGGAGGCTGGATGGGCCTGAGGAATAATTTCATGATAGTACATGAGCAGAGCCTAGACTTATATCTTCTGGTTGTACAGAAACTGGATTTAATGGCCTCAAAATTCTCTTCCAACCCAAAATTTTTGTAAACTTCCAACTGAGCAGGTCAAACATTTCTTGCCATCTCAAGAATATGATGCAAGTCTGGACCAGCTTCATCAAAAACATGTACCAACATACATAATTGTCCTTAACTTTTCAGGGGGCTGATGGATCTTAAATGAGAAGTCTGAGCCAATTTGCACAAAATGCCAAGTTCAATACACAACACAATCCTAAGAGTTATAAAAGACCAACATGCTATAGATGGATGACTACATTAACATTTAAAATTTTACTCCATTTTTATCCACTAAAGGGAATATGTCATGATCCACTATTTCTTTAAACTATAAGAAGGCCCCTTAGTTTATTTTACTAAGTCTGGGATAATAACTGTTTTCCTCAGTGTTCACTTTTCAAAAGCTATTATTACTAAAACAAAAAAAAAAACCCCAATATAATCTAATGTGAGGTAAATTATATCTGTAAAGTATTAAAATTAACATAAGGAACAAATATTAACCTACAAGTGATATACGTATGTATACGGTAAATTTTCTTTAAAGTGTCCAAAAAAAGAAGCACTGCTATTAATCTGTTTCTCTGTTTTCGGTACTGGACATTGATCCCAGTGGTGCTGTACTAATGAACATTCCCAGTCCTTTTTATTTTGAGATGGGGTCTAGTAGAGTTGCCCAGACTGGCCTGGAACTTGTAACCCTTCTGCCCTAGCCTCCTGAATTGCCAGGATTACAGGTATGTGCCATAGTGCCTGGTTAGTCTTAACTGCTCTCAACTGAGATTAATACTCTCTCCCCCTAATGTGAATTAAAACCCAGTTAAAAATCATAGGTTTATGTTTGTCCAGGTAGATTCTGCTAAAGAAAATACAATTCATAAGAAGATAAAGGATCCTAGATTGGGGCTGGAGTGGTGGCTGGTGGAGGGGGTATGGTGCTTGCCTGGCATGCACTATGATGTGGGTTCAAACCCCAGCGCCATGTACATAACAAAGTGTTGGAGCAATGCAGGCCATATGAAAAACTAAATAAAACTGACTCTCTGTGTGTCTCTCTCACTGTCCCTCTTTCTTTTAAAAAAAAAAAAAAAAAAAGGGAGAGAAAGGTTCATTCCTTGGGTTTAGGAGGGACAGGCTTCTTCCAAACACTTTCACAGAAATCTGTCCCAGGTATTGGCCATACCAAGAATCCAGACAGGAGGTATAGCTCCTAGTGCTTCTGTTTCTTACTTTAGGAGAACACAGCATTCTGGGCATGAAGGGAGAGGATTTGGGTGTGGGGGTGGAGAACAGAGGAAGGAAGAAAAGAACTTTGGAGTATGGCAATAAAAGAGTAAGGGGTTCCAGTTCCCAGAGAGAACAGATCAGACTTCAAATATAGGCAGGTTTCAGGGAACAATAAGTGTTGAACAAAACCATAAATATTTTAACAGGAAAAAACCCAAACCAAATAAAAACATGAGTACTTTAAGGTAACTCCATTACAGAATTCTTAAAAATTCTGGTACTAAAAACCACTGGATTTTTTTCCCCCAGTACTACCAGGAAAGAATCTTTCTTTTTATTTATTTTTTTTAGGGCTGGGGACCGAACTCGGGACCTTGCGCATGCTAGGCAAGCACTCTGCCACTGAGCTAAATCTCCAACCCCAAGAAAGAATCTTTAAAAAAAAAAAAATTAAATTTTGAATTCAAGTTAACAAACTGACACAAAGGAAGAGTGGCCTAGAAATCAAGTGGAAGAAATACCACAAAACAGGAAAAATACAGTTTTCTCTAATTTAGAAGTTTCATCAACATATGCCTGGATTGTGTTCTTTTAAAAATACTTCAAAGACATATTATTACTTCAAATGCATTTATGATGTACAATAACTCAATTCCTTAATTTAAAAATAGCTAAAAAATTAAAAAACTATTGTTAAAAAATATTTAATTACCTCAAAAAACAAAACAAACAAACAAACAAAAAAAAACACCAAAAAATTTCAATGAAGTCAGGCTTAGTGGCACACACCTATATAATCCCAGCTCCTCAGGACAGCTGAGGGACGAGGATCATAATTTTGTGGCCAGCTTGGGCAACTCAGTTTGTGACCCTGTCTTAAAAAGGGCTGGCAACATAGCTTACCTAGCATGAGAAAGGCTTCAATCCCCAGCACTACACACACACAAGGAAAGGAGCCTTGATTGGGGAATAAAGAATGGAAAAGTCAATGATGGATCCTCTCTGCAATGTATATATCTACAGTTAGACTTACAAGGAGACAGACAAGAATTTGTAATATTTGTACTACATGAAATGACTTTAAGGATTTTAAATTTTTAGTTCATCATTCTTTTCCTTAATAACTAATTATTGGTTTTTTCTGTTTTTAGAGATCTTTCTCCTACTCAAAGGTCATATGGATATTTCCTAACTTACAAAGTTCCGTTGTTTGACTTGTATTTTTACACTTAGTTCTATAATCAACCTGAAATTGATTTCCCATTTTCAAAAGTTAATTTCACTCATGAACTCAGATGCCAAAATCCTAGGCAAATATTAGCCCAATACACAAAGCAATAATATCATCATTACCAATTTACCATAATGATGTATCAATGGAGACAAAGTATGAAGTAAGGTAATTTTTGGATGTTTTATGAGACATGTTAAGTTGAAGTTGTGTCAAGAAAGAGGAACCTGAAGCAATGGCATATGCCTATAATCCTAGCTGCTTAGGAGGCTGAGGCAGGAGGACTCCAGTTCAAAGCCAGGCTAAGCAACTTAGTGAGGCCCTAAGCAACTTTGCAAAAGCTGTCTCAAAAGGTGCTGAGGATGTGACTCAATGGGTTGGTTAAGTGTCCCTGGGTTCAATCCCAGTTAGCCCCCCACCCCCCCCAAAAAAAAAAAAAAAAAAAAAAAGGAGGGCTGGAGGAGACATTAAGAACCAGTACAGGGGGCTGGCGCAATGGCTAAGCGATTACAGCGGTTGCCTGGCATGTACAAGGACATGGGTTCTAATCCTAGCATCATGTATACAAGGAAACCACATGAAAAGCTAAATAAAAATTGATTCTCTCTTAAAAACAAGCCCCCCCAAACAAAACGACAACAACAACAAAAAAAACAACCCACCAGTTTGAAGGGCTCCCATAGGCCAAACACTGGATCACTATAGAGAATCAAAGAAAATAAAAGATGCAGTAGATTAAAACACATCCTAGATGTTAAAATCTATGGCTTCATGATGCCACCAGGAAAAAATATCCATCTCTGACACAAGGTTCAGAACACAGATCCAATTCGTTATACTGAACACTGAGTAAACATTAAAAAAAAAAAAAAATCAAGTGGGGCACCATGGCACATGTCCGTTACCACAGCAACTTGAGAGGGTAAGGCAGAAGGATCTTAAGTATTGGCCAGCCTCATCAACTTAGCCACCCAGGCCCTAAGCAACTGGGAGAGAGACCCTGTCTCTAAATAAAAATATAAAAATACCTGGGAATACAGCTCAGTGGTAAAGCACACCTGGGTTCAATCCTAGTACTAAAAAGGAAAAAACAACAACAAAAAATCAAAACCTCAACTGACTCTTCAAATAAAGGGAGGAAAAAAAAGTATACATGAGCATAGTGGTTCAATCTGAGGCAACTCAGCGAGAGAGACAATCTCTAAATAAAAAATAAACAATTGCCCAGGTATAGTACCCTGGGTTCAATCCCCAGTACTGCAGAAAAACATCTTAAAAGTAATCAAATGATTACTGAAAGAAATTCTATCACATTAGGATGTACTTTTCTCATAAATAAGGAACAATTAAAACATCACTAAGTTGTTGAGCAAATTGTTATACATATTTATGAATATGCAAAATGAACCCCCACTCTCATGTATAAACTATAATGCACTACACTAAAGACATTTAAAATACATCACTATTTTGGGAACCATTGACAAAATCAAGGGCCAGGCAATAATCATTAAGAGTTGCTTAATATCACAAAAGAGAACACCAATGTTGAAATGTTCTTCATGAACTCATCAAAATCAAAAAACCTGGTACAGGTTGACTACCATTCTATAGGAAGCATGAAGAGCATAGATTTAAACACCATCTTGGGGAATATAATAAAAACCATCCAGCACAGAAAAGACAATTCTACAAGTGAACAACCTGATGTGTTCAACAAACGACCCCCCTCCCAGAGATCACTGATCACACTAGAAAAGTGATTGGTATAAAAATGAGATGAGCTGGAAGTGTAAAATTCATACTGGGCTTTGAAAGCTTCACATAAAAAGAAAACTTCAAAATTCATTAAATGCAAAACTATTCTGGATATATTAAAATGAACCACATCAATTTCTCTTTACGTCTAGAGAAAGTAAAATTACATGAGGCTTGCATTATATTTCCACTGGATTAAATAAATTATTTGAAGACATTTTATGGGGCTGAAGCAGTGGCTCAGGGGTTATAACGCTTGCCTGGCATATGTGAGGATGGGAGTTGGAACCCCAGCACCATATATACAACAAAGTGTCAGACTAACAACAGCCACAGGAAAAACTAAAACTGATTCTCTTTTTCTCTCACTGTTCTTCTCTCTTGAAAACAAACAACAACAATAAAAGACATTTTATATCAACCAAATACAAGGTGTGACTTATTTAGATCCTGACTGAAACTAACCAGCTATATAAAAAAATATATATAAATACTTAAGGTCAGTGGTCCGGTACTTGCCTAGCAGGCTGGAGGACCTAGGTTCACTCCCCAGAAATGGGGGGCAGGGAATTAATACACAATACTAGACAACATTTGAACTGAATACCTGGTATCATTAATGAATTTTTTAAAGGTATGACAAGGATGTTACGGTTATGCTCTACCAGCTGTTAGAAAACAAATAGAAATGTTCATGAATTAGACTCTTACTGAGGGCCGAGATGTAACTAACTCAGGGGTAGAGTGCACAGGTGTACTCTACAGGTGTACCCAGCAACAAAAATCTTAAGTCTTACTGATCTAGGATTTGCTAAATAAACTAGACTTGTCTTAGCTGATCTCATTTCTCCCTCTGCCAATGCTGTTGGCCTCCATTAGAACCTTGGATCATAACAAGGTGAGCAAGGACAGAGGTCCTGGCATAGGTCTGTCCCTGTCAAACCAAAGTCCCTATTCCAAGTGTGTCTCTACAGAAGGGACTTCTCCCAGCCTCCATTCTCTCATCTCAACCACAGTGCTAATAACAACCCCTATTGAAGTAAACCCAAGCCTGGCACAGTAGAGCGAGCAGGTAATCTCAATGGCTAGGGAGGCTGAGACAGAAGGCTCACAAATTTAAAGCCAGCCTCAGCAATTTAGCAAGACCCTAAGCAACTTAGCAAGATCCTGATTCAAAACAAAAGAGAAAGACTGGGGAATGTGGCTCATCGGTTAATAAGCTCCCTGGGGTTCAATCTCCAGTACCAAAAATAAATAATAAAGTAGTCATAAACTGGCAAGGTGGCACAGCCTGTAATCCCCCATCGACTGGGGAGGCTGAGACAAAATTCCAAGTTCAAAGCCAACCTCGGAAACAAAGTACTGGTAAGCACTTGATTAGAAAATGGGAAAAACTACCTAGTTCTGTGCTTGGACTCCAATGGCTTTGGCCACACAGGATAACAAATCCTATTTACAAAATATTTTCCCTTAAATCAATTCACATTTTCACTTGCATATTTTATGTTTAAAAGGAGGTTTGTGGGCTGGAGCAGTGGCTCAAGTAGCACCTGTCTGGCTTGCATGAGTATGTGGGTTCAAAATCCCAGTACCACGTACAAAAAAGAGCAACAAAAGCCACATGAAAAACTAAATAAAACTGTAATAAAACTGATCCTCTCTCACTTAAAAAAAAAAAAAAAAAAGCAGTCACTCAAGACTTAATACAGTACCAAACACCAGAGAACACACTTGTAATCTCAGCTACAACGGAGGCTGTTGTATGAGGGCAAATATATATCTCAAAATTCAAAGAGCTAGGGATATAGCTCAAAGGTAAAAGTACCCCTGGGTCCAATCCCTAATGTCACCCCTCCCCCAAAGACACCCAAAAACACCAAGGGAAAACCAATTTCTCCATAGTCATTAAAAATGGAAAATTTTCTGGCGAGGTGGTGCATACCAATAATTCCAACCACTGGGGAGGCTAAAGTAGGAGGATCTCAATTTCCAAGTCAGCCTCACTAACACAGCAATACCATTTCAAAATAAAAATAATTGGGAGTATAAAAGTAGTAAAGCGCCCCAAGGTTCAAACCCAGTACCCCTTCCCAAAAAATTTTTAGTGGCAGGTTGACTGGCGTGCAGGAGAAAATGGCCTGGGAGTCGCCAAACCCAATAAAGGGTTTTGCTCAGTCGTTCTTAAGTCTGGCTACCTTTTTGAGCACCCGCACCTGGATTTACACCGTGATTTCTGACTTTTACATTTAGAAGGGGTGTGCGGGGGGGGGGGGGTCAATGGGACAACAAAATATTTTAAATAGAGTTTTAGTCTGCTGTATTTTTTTTTTCAGGGCCTTGCGCGGAACTAGGCAAGCACTCTGCCACTGAGCTAAATCCCCAACCCCGGCTGTATTATTTTTGGTACTAGGGATTGAATCCAGGTACGCTCTACCTCTGAACTACATCCCCAATCCCTTTTTAAGTCTTTGCCACAGGGTCACTGCAAGTTGGTTAGGGCCTCGCTAAAATTGCCCAGGCAGGCCTCGAACTTAACGACCTTCATGTCTCTGCCTCCGGAATCGTTGGGATCACAGCCGCGAGCGGCTTATTTTAAAATAAAAATTTCCAGAAATTAGCACTGAAAGCAGCACTTTTAAGAGAAACTAATATATTTCTTGCCTAACCAGAGAACCCGAGGTATTTTCGTTTCTTTAGGAGTGCAGAAATAGTTAACTTTAAAAAACACCACCACAGTTAAATAGGACAAATTATATTAATCGACACTGCTCTGACGACTTTCTGACTTTAAAAAACAAGTCTTCAGACTCCCAGCCCACTAGGCTTAGCGGGTGCTTGCCTCATTCCCACCCCCCTCGCTCGCCGGCTACACAAGGGGCGGCAGGCGCGGCCACATGGCCCCTCCAAGCGGGGCCGCCCGCCCCACCGCGCCCCGAGACCCAGCGGCAGGCAGCAGCCCCGCTGCCCCACCGTCGTTGAGAAAACCAGGAGACCGACTGCCTAGTTCTGAGCGCCTGCGGAAGGAAACGCCGCGTCCGAGGCGCCGCGGAGGGCAGGCCGCGCGGCCCGCACTTCCGAAGCGGCGCGAAGCAGGGAGGGAGTCTCGCGGGCACCTGGGCAGGCGAGAAGGGTTTCGTACGCAGCTGGGGCAGGGCTGAAGCGTTAGCGGGGAGGTTGGTGGGAGCCCCGAGCGGCCCGCCATCTCGGGGACGCGCTGGGAGGGAGGCAGGAGGGTGCACTCGCGCCCGGGTCGGGCTCACAAGTTCAAGGGAGCAGTGAGGATCAGCAAAAACAAAAAGAAGTAAATCAAAAGGGAGAAGAAGCGGTCGAGTAAGGTCCCGATGCAAATAGTTTCGCTGAAAACGCAAACACCCTACCTCTAGGAGCAAGCGACCAACGCTGCGACCGGCGCTCCGGGCACACGCGCAGCCACGAGGAGGAAGAAAAGGCCGCGGGCTCCGCGAGCAGAGGCTCGGGCCGGGCGTGGGAGGGGGGCGGAGTCGGCCTCCCCACCCCACCCCCCGCCAAGTCTTGTGCAACTCGCGGCGGCCCCGGCCACGTGAGCGTCCGCTTTCATTTCAAAGCGCCTAGCAGCGCTCCGCCGGTCCCCGGACCAGTCTGAGGACCGACTACGGCAAGCAAACCTAGGTTCATGTTCGCCGCCGGTCCGGTAGCCGCCGCGAACCCCGCCAGTTGTTCCCAAGGCGTGCGGCCTTCGGGACACCACCTCCCTCGAACCCGGAAGGCCCAGTCAAGGAATGGGCGCGGATCGTGAGGGCTAGACCTCAACCCGTTTCCCTGACCCCAAATCTCAGTCCCGCAGTCCCACCCAAGTGGGACACGTCCTCACTTCGCCTCGGGCACAAGGGCCTCTCTAGACCTCGGAACCCGCCTCCCGGACCCCAAATCCTAACCCCGCAGTCCCAACGCCAATGGGCCCACACACACTCCTTGCCCCTGGTGTACGGTCCCAGACCTCGGACCACGGTTCCCGCCTCCTTGACCCCAAATCCCAGCCACATGGTCCCACGGATAGGGAACCGAGTTCCGGGTCGGCTGGGGTGTGCGGCCCTAAACTCGGACCCCCTTCGCCCGCCTAGCCGGCCCTCACCTCGGTGCCGATTCTCCACGCTCCCTCTCTTACACCCGACACCACGGCCGTCCCTCCGAGCACTTATAGGAGGGTGGAACGCGGGGGACTTGGCAGTTGTAGTAGAGGCAGTTGAGGCTTGTTTACTATTACCATGGAAACCCCCGGCTGCGCGCTCGGGGCGGGGCATCTAAGAGGCGGGGTCAGGTGCGAGGCGGATAGGATCGTCAGCTCCCGCCCGTCGAGCGCACGCGGCGCTTCCGGAAGCTCTTATGCTCCCGGAGTTCCCAACCCCACCACAGACTCACATCGCGGGCACCCGGAAAACAGCAACCCCAGGAGCCCACGTTCCCGTCCTAATGCCAGATGCCGGCGTGACGACGGGCTGGGTTCCCCGAACCCCACCTTCTTCAGGAAGACTCGGCGCAGTCCTGCTTCCACGACGGAGCCGGAAGGACGCAAGGACTGGTACGGGGCGGAGCCTCCGCGGCAGACGTCCGAAGGCGAGAACGCGACGGCGCTATTCTGACGTGCTCAAATAGGAGCAGGGGATTGGCCAATAGGGAGAAGGGCGGGGCCAAGTGAGGGCGGGTGGGTGGTCCAGGCTTCCGGGAGGGGAGAACAGCCGTGGCGCAGGCGCGAGTCTTGGAGTAAGGCCCCATTCGCCCCTCCTGGTCCCTGGAGGATACAGACTCCTGGGTGAGCCCTGCTGTACATCAAAGCGTGAGCACCAAGGAAGCTTGGTTATGAGACCAGCGTGAGAAGAAAATGAGCGTCATTCCTATTCAGAAAGAAAGAGCACGTATCGCATCTTTGACAGACAGGGCTGAGGGAGGGATTTATCAGTTTAAAAGTGCTCACGTGACAATCACGTGTGCTAAAATACACCCGCGCTCGCCGGGCCCCAAAGAAATTCAGAAGATCCGGAGTAGTGCAAGGTTTTTAGTCACAGAGCGCTTGAGCTCGACAGCCATTGGGTAATGGCTGCACTGCCCGAGGCAGAATGACGGATTTGTTGAGGTGGCTAGGGCTTGTAATTATTGCCACTTTATTTTGCGGTACTGTTAATTTAAAAAAAAAGGGCGTACATGACAGGTAAACTGAAGTTTTTTTGTTTTTTTTTAAATCAGGAAAATTAAAGGAGTTCTCAATAATGTTAGATTACCTGTGGATGATGAAGGAAGGAGCAGCGAGTCGAAAGAAAACAAGCTGTTTCGGAAACAGAATGGGAAGTGTAAAAACCACTGTCAACGAGGAAAATGTTGGGACTCGGATGTAGGTGAATGGTAGAGACCTTGCCACGCATGGCATGCGTTGGTCCTGTGTTCTTTTCTAGAAGCTGGGGTTGGGGGTGGCTCAGTGGTGGCCAATGCCTGTCATTGCAGCTACTCCCGAGTTAGAGTTGGAGGCCAACCTCTATTTCAGCGAGGCACTGTATCAAAGTAAAAGATGAAAAGGGCTGGGAATGTTACCCAGTGTTAAGCGCCCCTAAAATCAATCCCCAGTACCAATAAATAAAAGGTGAAATTGTCCAAGGAAATAAATTTGAGTAATTTGAAATAAAATTATAAAAAACAGGTCCTACAAAAATTAGGCATTCTTGTAATTAGATGTTCTTGTGTGTGCTAAGCAGAAGCTCTACCACTGAGTTACATCCCCCAACCCCAGATAGAAATTCTAAAGAAACTTTACAATAGCCGCCTACAGGCAAGCCACTCGTGAGACTGAGGCAGGAGAATGGCAAATTCAAAGCCAGCCTTAGCAATTTAGGGAGACCCTGTCTCAAAACTTAAAAAAAAAAGAAAGAAAAAAGAAAAAAAAAGGCTGGTGATGTGGCTCAGTTAAGCGCTCCTGGGTTCAATCCCCAGTATCCACCCCCCAAAATAGCAATGTTTCTGGACTTTGGGACTGTTTAAGGAGCTCCAAGAAGTTATGTTTATATGATCGCTCTGTCATATAGTCTTCCTATTATTAGAGGGTCTCTGAGCCAAATAAGCACTGGATCCTCTCAAGTCTGACAGTTCTACATTATTCATCAGTGATGCAGTAATCTTTGAGGTGGTCTTCTCTGAACGGAAGACTGGGGTCTTGGTTTGGTCTTGAGGCTCCTGCTGGTCCAGGGGGCTCTTCATAGGTGTCTACTGTGATGTTTTCAGTATTAAGCACAGTCGCCCATAGGACCTCTTCTATATAGTGATTGCTAGAATCACTCAGACTGGTGCCATGGACCCAGGCCTTTTCCACAAATATCTGGCCTCTTCTCATCAATTGCCAAATGACTAGCTCTTTATTTCACCCGTATCTCCACAAAAGTATTTCCTCTAAGCTGTGAAATCTAAATAGATACGTTTAAAATAAAAGTAAAGTGACAGAACCCACCCAGAGGTGCACCTTTGAGATTTGTGGTTTAAAAACAATTTGAATTTCTTACAAATGATCATTCTAAGATGCTGGCTCTTACATTCACTTGCCTATTTATTTGCTGTACATAAATACATTATTATAAATTTAGTACCATTCAATAAACATTTTTAGTTTACTTTTTGCCATATTGGGTATTAAACCCAGGGGCACTCTACCACCAAGCTATATTCCTATCCCTTTTTATTTCCTACTTTTATTTAGTTTTCCACATGGCCTTCGTTGCTCCAACACTTAGTTGTGTACGTGGTGCTGGGGTTTGAACCCAGGTCCTCATGCTTGCCAGGCAAGCGCCGAAACCACTGAGCCACTGCTCCAGCCCCCTTATTTAATTTTCTTGAACCCTATACAAAAGTGTACCTTTAAATAAACATTCAACCACGTTTATTTAAAAAGGTGAAACCACTGCCAGAAAGAAAGGCTAATTTCAGAGCCGTTTAGCGTTTTTTTCAGACAGTATTTTACTATGTGTTAAATCTTGCAGGAGTTATGGCACCTCCTTGGGTTTGCTCCTCACTTGCTTGAATTGGTGTCTTTGCCCAGTTAAAGAGGCTGCTGTGGGGCCTGGAGCAGTGGCTCAGTGGTTACAGTGCTTGCCCGGCATGTGCGACTGCGCGGGTTAAAACCCCAGCACCCATGTACACAAAAGTGTCAGAGCAATGAAAGCCATGTGAAAAGCTCAGTAAAAATTGATTCTCTCTGTTTCTGTTTCTCTGTCTCACTGTCCTCTTTAAAAACAAAAACAACAACAACAAAAAAATAACTCCGGGGCTGGAGTGGTGGCTCAGTGGTTTTGGCGCTTGCCTGGCAAGCACGAGGACCCGGGTTCAAACCCAACACCATGTACACAACTAAGTGTTGGAGCAACTAAGGCCATGTGAAAAACTAAATAAAGTTGTTTCTCTCTTTCTCTGTCTCTCTCACTATCCCTTTCTCTTTAAAAAAAAATAAAAAATAAAAGGACTGAGAATGTTGCTTAGTGGTAGAGCACTTCTAGGTTCAATCCCCAGTACCATGCATACACACAAAGAGTCAGCAGTGTCAGCTGCGTTGGTGCATGCCTGTAATCCCAGCTACTTGAGGGATGGAGCTGTGGCTCAGCAGTTAAGGCATGCACAAGGACGTGCTTTCGAACCCCAGCACATGTACACAACAAAGTGTCAGAGCAAAAAAGCCACATGAAAAACTAACATTTTCTCTCTCACTGTCCCTCTCTCTTAAAAAACAAACAAAAACGATGTGCTTAGTTTTAAAAAAATAATAATAAAAAGGACTGGGGATGTAGCTCAGAGGAAGAGCTAATTGCCTAGGATCCCTGAGGTCCCTGGTTCAATCCCCAGCACCAGTAGTGGGCAGTGTTGGTAAAGTGACTACCCTTGTTTTAATTTTTTTTTTTTTTTTTAAGAGAGACTTAATTTTATTTATTTTTTCATCTGGTCTTCGTTTCTCCAACACTTAATAGTATGTGTGGTGCTGGGGTTTGAAATCAGTCCATGCGCAAGCCCATCAACTACTGAGCCGCTGCTACAGCCCCTTGTTTTCAATTTTTTGCTAGGGATACAAGGATATGAAACCCTGGGCCTCTCACATGCTGGGGAAGCAATCTACTGCTAACCTATACCCAACTCACACGAGGACCTGGGTTCAAACCCCAGCACCACGTACACAACTGAGTGTTGGAGCAACTAAGGCCATGTGAAAAACAAAGTTGTTTCTCTCTGTCCCTCTCTCTCTCTTTTTTTTTTTAAAGATTTGTTGGTGCAGCTTGCAGCAGCTTCTCTTTCTCTCTGCCTCTCTCTGTAACTCAGTAAATCTGTGTGTGTGTGTGTGTGTGTGTGTGTGTGTGTGTGTGTGTGTTGTTTCCTCCAGTGCTGGGGTTTGAACCCAGGGGCACTTTACCATTCAGGTACATTCCCAGCCCTTTTTAAATTTTAAGACAAGGTCTTGCTGTGTTGCAAGGCTGGCCTTGAATTTGCATACATTCTGCCTCAGCCTCCCAAGTAGTTGGGATTACAAGTCTGGACCACTGTGCTCTGCTAGTAATTTCTATTTGAAAACCAAAATATGGGGCTGGGGGCATAGTTCAGTGGTACAGTACTCGCCTAATATGTGCGAGACCCTGGGTTTAATCCCCAGCATAACACACACATGCACAATACAATGGCATGTTTTAAACATACAGAAAATACAGATATGATAATAAATTAAAGAGATTGATATTTTGCCCAATTTCATATTTTTGAACAAATGAGTAAAAACAAGGACTGAGCTTGTAACTCAGAAGCAGAGCACTTGTGTACATGCTTGAGGTCCTGATATGGATCCCTAGCACTGAAAGAAACAAAACAGAAAAACAAATAAAACCCCCCAAAGATTAAAGATAAACCAATGCTCTAAATTGTTTTACAGCTCTCTTTTAAATACATTATTGAAGGCCAGTGTTGTAACTTAGTACAGTGCTTGCCTACGATGCACAAACCCCTAGGTTGGATCCCCTATACTGCTCAAAATAATTAAAAAAAAAAAACAAACCAAAATTACTAGCCAGGCATGGTGGCGCAGGCCTATAATCCCAGTTACGTGGGAGGTTGAGGGAAGAGAAGTTTAAATTTGAGGCTAGCCTGGGCAATTTAGCAAGATTGTCTCAAAATAATAACAGCTGGGGACATAACTTAGCGGTAGCATTCTTTCCTAGAGTGGAAGAGCCCCTGTGTTCAACTTCTAGTAGTAGGGAAAAAAACACAAACAAACAAACAAACAAAAATCCACTGCTACAATCCTAGCAACTTGAAAGCCTGAGGCAGGAGGATCTCAAGTTCAAAGCCAGCATCCAGAATTAGTTAACACCAAGCAACCCTAGCTAACTTATCGAGACCCTGTCTCAAAATAAAAAATAAAAAGAGCTGGGGATGTAGCTCAGTGGCTAAGCGCCCCTGGGTTCAATCTTCAGTACAAAAAAAAAAAAAAATTACAGTTGGAGCCTGGGGGTGTGGTCAGTAATACAATGTGTGCTTAGCATGCAAAAACATATTTGACTGGAACCTCTGGCACCACAAAGGGAAAAACAAAAGGCATTACTATACATATAATTTTTAAGAGAAAATAAATTTAAAAATTTTTTTGTCTAAGTTTTGTTCTTCTGACACTTGGTTGCGTATGTGGTGCTGGGGTTGGAACCCAGGTCCCTGCACATGCCAGGCAAGTTCTCTACCTCTGAGTCACCACTCCAGCCCTGTAAATGCAATTTTTTTAAAAAAATTATTTTGAGGAAGAGTCTCAGTAAACTACCCCGTCTGACCTCAAATGTGCAGTCCTCCTGCCTTAACCTCACAAGTAGCTAGAATTATAGGCATGTGTACCTGGATCTAAATATAATTTCTCAGTAATGAAATATTTCAAATTTTCAGAAAAAGTTTGAAGATAATGTCCAGTCAGTGAGGAGTATTGAATTTTAGGATCAGGAAAAGTAACAAAATTTGTTTTCTGTTTATATAAATTTCTTTAGAGTACTGCTTTCTAGCTGGACTCATTGGCACACCCCTTTAATCGCAGCCACTTAGGAGGCTGAGGTAGGAGGATCACAATTTCCAGACCAGACTCAGCAATTTAGCCAGACCCTGTCTCAAAATAAAAAAAAGGACTAGGAATGTAGTTCAGTGGTAAAGCACCCCTGGGTTCAATCTCCAGTATAAAAAAATATAATGCTGCTTCCTATAATATACTTTGTGTATGGGTATACACTGCTTTCACAGTTTTAAGGCCTTGGCTAGAGGCCAGCCAGTTAGTTCCTCGTCTTGTGGAGCAGATTAAGTCTACATACCTCCAACCACTTTCCCTTATCAGGGCTCTTACACTATGGGCCATGATACACACACCCTAATCACCCAGGGCCAGGTGCCAGACAACCAAGGACACCCCCTGTGCCTCAAAGTCCCCTGAAACTACTCAGATCGCCAATCCTCAAGATGTGTACCCTAACCTTTTCCTTCCTGCAAAAGCAATAAAACTGCTTGCCCCTATCTTCCCCTATCATGAACCCCTGAGTGACCCTGCATAGACCCTATGCTCTCCACAGGGAACTTTGAATACTGTAGTCTGTCCTTACCCATGGTTTTGCTTTCTGCATTTCAGTTTCCTATGGTCAACTATGGTCCTAAAATGTTAAATGGAAAATTCCAGAAATAAGCAACTCATAAATTTTAAATTGTGCCCTGTTCTGTGTTGTCTGATGGAATCTGGAACCATCCAGTTCTTTTCTACCCAGATTTTTTTTTTATGATTTTTTTTTAAGAGAGAGGGACAGGGGCTGGAGGGTGGGTTAGTGGTTTCAGCGTTTGCCTGGCAAGCACGAGGACCCGGGTTCAAACCCCAGCACCACTTACACAACTAAGTGTTGGAGCAACTAAGGCCATGTGAAAAACTAAATAAAGTTGTTTCTCTGTCTCTCTCACTGTCCCTCTCTCTAAAAAAAAAAAAGAGAGAGAGAGAGAGAGAGGGGCAGTGAGAGAGAGACAGAATCAATTTTTTAAATTAGTTTTTCATGTGGCTTTTGTTGCTCCTACACTTTGTTGTGTACATGGTGCTGGGGTTTGAACTCAGGTCCTCATGCCAGGCAAACGCACGGTTAACTGCAGAGCCTCTGCTCCAGTCCTAAACTTGAAATCTTTACAATATTTTCCTAATAATTAGTTAACTTTTGTATGGTTTGTAACAGGAACAGAAAAAAAGGTGTCACATAACTTAAAAATCAATTGAATAAAGTGGGTTGGTGGGAGGTGACAACGAGAGGGTTAAAAGAGAAAGAAGGCTGAATCACGCCTCCTGTGGACAAAGAATAAACCAAAGCTTTCCTCAAAACAAATCAAAAACCAACCTGCACCCCAAAGGGGCACAGGCCTGTAATCCCCTAGGCTTGGGAGGCTGAGGTAGTAAGATCACAAATCCAAAGTCAGCCCCAGCAGCTTGCAAGGACCTAAGCCACTTAGGGAGACCCTGTCCCAAAATAAAAACTAAAAACAAAACACACATACACACACCACCAAGAAACCGGGCTGGGTATGTGACTCAGTGGTTGAGCAACCCTGAAATAAATCCCAAAAAACAACAAAAACCAACTTGCACCCAGCGCAGTGTCGCAAGCTTGCAATCGAACGCAAGTTCTGAAAATGGGACCCGAATCCCAATAAAAGCGGTAAAAATGTAGGTCGGTGGTGTAGAGACCCAGCGTTCAGCGTTCGATTCTCCGTACCCTGGACAAAGCACCACCAAATAAACGCAACTTTCATCCTTGAACTTGAGCCTCGCTGCCTGCACTCGCTCTGCTGAAGGCACCCCCGGGCGCACTCCCTTAGGACGTAGCAAAGCACCGGGTGCGGCTGGGCGGCAGAGCCTGACTGCTGAACTAAACCGAGAATTCCCTGCCCCAGTTCCCTCTGGGGAGGGGGCTGCCGGAGACTCGATCGAGAAGTGAAGGGCGGGACTCGCCGTTGCGTCTCGGTGCACGGACGGTGGCGGCTGCCATCTTCACATTTGCGCCTTCTGCTTCTGGCTCTTCTGTTCTCTACAACTCCTGGGCCAGATGTGAGGGTCGCCTCTTGAGGAAGGCCCCGCCTACTACGGGATGCCCACACCGTCAAGGTCAGAGGCCTGAGAACCCTGGTGAGTTCCAGCTTCTTCCTGCTGCCCTCCACTTACCTTCCCTTTTGGTGACCAGTCCCTTGGTTGCGGAATGTCAAATCCCTGTAACAAATGGTTCACGGTTCCCTGGTGGATCTGTTTCACCGTTGAACCCTAACAGGTATGCAGGAGGTCACTACAAATGTTAGTTTTCCGTATTTATGCCATGCGTGCTTCAATAACTGGGTGCTTAAGGACCTGACAGTTCTTCAAGTCATGCCCTTGCACACCCTGGGAGAGGTAAATCTATATATGTGTTAACCCTTCTTGCCTTCCTGAGATGAGGGTCTGGAGGGGAGAGAATCTAGACCC
>PVKS010007018.1:0-75202 GCA_004027875.1 Aplodontia rufa | reverse complement strand
TTTCTGCCAGTTTACCTCCAAATGGTCTTTAAGTAGAGTATTCGCAATGACTGTGAGTAGCATCTCTTTTTACCTTTGAAAGCAATCTACTTTCTAAAATAAATAACATGTTCATTACTAGTTTCCTGACAAATCATCAATTGACATCAAAAGTGAAGATGACATATACCATACTTTATAGTAGGGCAAAACATGAATGAATATTCAGGTGAAGAAATAAATAAATAGGAAGGAGAAGATAGAAGAGGAGTTGGAAGGAGAGGAAGAGCTAGATATCTGGAATATCCAACCCTTGTGTGTAAAAAGTGCTTTGGAGTCTCCACTCATCTGTGGAGGTGGGGACTAGACCCTAGACAATAACAAAGTTGGTCTACTAGCATGTGTTAAACCCAGATAAGATGTAATGTTTTACAACCTAATACTTTTTAGAGATATAGTGGGAAGCGGAAGGATGGGATAAGGGAGGGTAATTTGGGGGGGCACTCCTGGTGGTAATTGCAATATCCAGAATATATACACATTTTATACACATTTTATATTATTTTGTTAAAAACTTGCATGGTTGTTCAAAAATAAAAAATTTTAAAAAATTCAAGTACACAATATAAAATGAAATATAACTTTCATGTGACTGTGTGTCATATCGTTTGGTGTTAAGTAAATGAAGGCAGAGTTGTTGGAAATGCATGGAGAAACTGAGTGATCCTGTCTTAGCTCTGCACCTTTATCTAAATAGAATACTTTTGGTGCCTTGAACAGCAAACATCTGTCTCACAGTTCTGCAGATTGGAATCTAAGATAAGGATGCCCGCAAGGAAAGGCGAGGACCTTCCCCATCCTATTGCTGAGTCCTCACATCCAGAAGGACAGCTAGTTAATCTTTGGCCTTTGAAAAGGAAACTAATCCCACTCACGAGGACTCCACCTTCATGACCAAATGATTTCCAAAAATTCTACCTCCAAACACCATTACTGGGAATTAGGAATTCAGCATTAAAAAAATTGGGGGGAGACCAAAAACATTCAGTCTGTTGCAGAAACATAATCATATAATAGATGTTTATACACAGTTCTTAGTCTTTGGCAATTAAAGAAACTACATCAAACACAAAACAGGAAATCTAAAGAAATTAATAATATGAATCTATTTAACATGTAACCCAATTCTGTAATCTCCTAAGTAAAAAATACTCTCCATTTTCATAGTTTATAGCTTGATCATAATCACGCCCTTGGAAACCCTGATAAATTCCAAAAAGTAGACATAATATAAAGAAAATCCGCTTTTGATGACAATTTAAGGAGGCTAGAAGTGGGAAGAAACAGCCCAACGATTTCAAAGCTTAACGCACTTAAAAAAAGACTCTTACTTCCTGAAGGAAATAATAATTGCAAGCACATATTTATTATTATTTAGTATTTTATAAGATTTATATTTATGGTCATCTGACTTTTAGCAAAGGTTCCTAGGAAAGGTTCTGTTTGTAAGAAATAGTTTTCAATGATGATTACATAGGCAATTGAACACACACATGCCAAAGGTTCTAGCGTTTTTTCCTCCTGCCATACACAAAACTATACATAAAACTATCAAATTGCTAAAACAAATCAAAAAATTTAGTGATGGATTAACAAGTAGTTCTTAGATATGACATATGCTCCATTTAGAAAAGGTTTGATAAAATTAATTTTAGAATCACATTTAGTAAAAAATATTAAGAATATGTCAATATTTATAAAACTCAGTATAGGAAAAGTAACAATCCTTTTAAAATGGGCAAAAATATGAGTAGATATGTTATCAAGGAAGATATGCAAATAAAGACATGAAAAGATTCCAACATTTGTCATCATGGAAATGCACGTTAAATCCATATTGAGATATCCTTACACACTTCCTGGAAAGGAGCAATAACAAGGCGTGAAATAGCAAGAATGAATAAGAGTAAGTGGTGTCCGAACTCTCACTTATTGCTGTGAAAATGCCACATGATATAGACCCTGTGTAAAACACACACCATGTTCTTTTAATTTTATTGAGGAGTTGATTGTTGTACAATCATAAATGCACATGTAGTAACAATATGATATGCCCCTGATCCTAATCCAAAATCACCCCCAATTCACCACACCCCAGCACCTTGACTCTTCTATATTTCTATATTTCCCCCATAAAAGATATAAATCTGTTATAAATATGAATAGATTTATATATATGTAAATAAATATATATATTTCTTTTGTATATGTATGTATGTGTGTGTATATATATATATATATATATATATGTATACACATACACACACACACACACACATAAGATTGTGCATTTTCCAGAATCAAATAATGGCATAAGTATTATTTGGCTTTTTGATGGAATCAAGAGTAAGCTACATTATTGGTACCCCCCCAGATCCCTCCCTATCATCCCTCCGTCTCTCTTCCTTCTCTCTCCTCGACCCCACCACATAACTATGATCCCTCAAGACTATGTGTTGCTTTGGCTTGGTGAATCTTACACATGAGCTTGATCTTTCACCCAAGCCTGGGTTTTGGTCTAGATTCCACAAATAAGGGAAAACATTTGGCTCTTGAGTCTCTGGATTTGGCTAATTTTGTTCAGCATAATTTCTTCCATTTTTTAAAATTGTTAAACTTATCATAATGCCCAACATTCTACCTAAAAAAAATGAAAAACTTGCTGCTTCATAGACATAGAAAATTGTTCATAAAGCCTCTCAATATTGAAAAATTGGACATAATCCAAAGTGAATGGATGAAGGTATTCCTACCATGGAACACTATGCAGCAATAAAAAGAAATAATACATGCTATGATAAGGATTGACACAAAAAAAGGGTAGTATTATCTGAAAAAGGCTGGACCCAGAAAAACTACACATTATATGATTTAGTCTGTATAAAATCAAATCTCAGAAAATAAAAAGTAGATCATTGATTTTGGGGCTAGAGATGGGTTTGATTATTGATTTCAAACAGATAAACAGGATGAAGTAATGAAATATTGTAAAGATGAATTATTGTGATCGTTGCACAACTATATACTGGTTAAAATTAGTTAATTCTCATATAGATGAGTTTTATGCATGTTATGTTGTTGAAAATGTTTGCAAAATCTGAAAATAATACATCCAATAAAGTAAACAAAATATGTATTGAACTATGACTACATATATGAATACACATACTATAAATGTATTGCATGTAGAAGTAGTGTATGTAGTATGTTTAAATATAGTGCACATTATGCATTAAGGATAGTGTATACACATGCTGTATGCATGTGGTATATATACATGGTATATGGTATGCCAAAGCAGAATTAATAGAAATTTACCATAAAGTTAAATGTGGTTTTCCTTACAAAGTAAAGCAAAGCAAAACAAGAGGATGTTTTTCTTTTTTTTATATTTCTGTCCTTTTGAAGTTTTAAAAATCAGTATATTCTACTCAAATGTTTTAAAACAACAATAAAAGAAAAAATCAAGAGTGAAGTTATTTTAAAATGTTGCAGACTTGAAGATTTTATGAGTCATCTGAAATTATATAATGGTAATATGAAAGTTGGAAACATGACTTCTACTTAGTAAGACTTATGTGAATATATGAATCTGTTTTTATCCCCTTCCTAAGTCCACTTAAAAAAAATCAAAGTTTCAAAAATAATAAAAATCTTAATGTACAAAAATAGTGCCCAGAAGTGGGAAAGGGCAGAGGAGAGATGCTAAACATTTTTGGACAATAAATAAAGACTGAGTAATTCACACTGCCAGATAAGCTGCCAATCACATGTTTGCGATAGAAACATGCCAAACAATGCCAAAGAACCCAGGAAACCCCCCAGAATTGGAGATCTGGCAGAAAACAAGGCTGTGGTCACTTAACTATTGTTGGATAAAAACATAATGTTTAAATGCTAAATTAATTTAAATCATCTGTATTAAATGCAAGCAGATTCTTGAGGACTTCTCATCCTCTCTGTTCCCAGCGCTCCCTTTCCTTCATTACCAAAGAGGAATCATTCCATGAAAACTTGGAACTAGAGTGTCTCCAGAATATGAGACATCAGACTCTTTGAAGGACAAACACTCCGCACAAAACCAGAGTTAAAGTCAAACTCTGCATTAGAAACGCCATTTCTCTCAAACCTTGTGAATTTTGATAGCCATGAGTAATCACTCCTACCTCTTCCCTAACACAATGTTGTTAAATATCTCTCTAGATAAACTTTCAAGGGGGCCAGTAGAAATTGTTAGTGAAAGGAGATCTACCCCCCAAACGACAAAGTCCAGAGGGATATGGGAACAAGCTAGTTATGACCGATTTGTGAGAAGCCATTATTAAATTTTCTGGAATTTGGGGAACCATCTGAATTCAAGCTAGTAGTTTGAAGTCAGAAATTATGCTAGTATTTACAATGAGAATCATGTGTCCAATCAAGATTGTATTCACTTTGAAGAACCACTTGTTAATATTCTTATTTTATATGTATATATATAGTGTGTGTATACACACGCACATACATAGAGAGATCACATGCAACACTCTGTTTTGAAATAATGTATGTATTGTTAATGGTTAAATCAAGTAATTAACATCTCCCTTTTTGTACGTGATGAGAACACAAATCACACTCTAGCCAATTTTCAACTACATACCACATCATTATTAACAATAGTCACTATGTTGTACAATAGATGTTTTGATCTTTTTATCCAATGAAAATTTTGTACGTTTGACCAACATCTCCCCCAAATCGACCACTCTCCCTGGCTAGCCCCCCGTGAGTGCTTATGAGAACACCACTGACTGATTTATAACTGGTTACTGCTTCCTGGTTAATGGTCGGATAAAGGGCTGGTGTGCAACTCAGTGGCAGAGGATGGGCTTTGCACATATGAAGCTCTGGGTTCAAAACCCTGTGTGTACAGAGTAAGCCACACACACACACACACACACACACACACACATTAGCGGTTCACTCTGCACTGGTCATCTGTCCATTACCATGGGAAACACATGAGCTAGAGATTGCAGGTTTATTTTGGCTCCTGGTCTCTGAGCTTACCGTGCATGATCATGGAACGCACTGCTTTGAGACAGGGCAGTGCAGCATGGCAGAAATATGTGGTAGAGCAAAACCACTCGCTTCCCAGACAGAGAGCCAAGCAGAGGAAGAGGAAGACCAAGGGCTCCACAGTCTCCTTCAACAGCAGATCCTGAAGGCGTACAGCCTCCCAGTAGGTCCCTCCTCTTTAAAGGGTCCACCACCTCCCAATAGTCAATGAGACCACAAAGCCTTTACCACGTGGGTATTTGGGGAACATCTGCGATACAAACCATAGCACACTCTTAAGTGTCAATGAATGCCCAAGGTTCCGCAGTAACCACAGGAAACTCCTTCAAAATTAATAGGAATAATACTGATAGAAAAATAAAACTTCTAAAAATGTATTGTTCAGGATTTTCAAAAAGGAAAGTGAAATATATAAAGAAAAGTATGTAAAATATATAAAGAATATCATGAGGGTGAAAAAAATAAAAGAACACACAGAAAACAAGAAAGAGCTTTTGGAAATCTGAGAGTTGAAATACAAATCAATCAAAGAAGGACTATTTCATGCAGATGAAGAAATCTCCCAGGAAGTACACTTACATGTCAAAAGTAATTAAAGTATGACTCTAAGCAATGCATCATCTGACTAATAAGAGGGAACAAAGTAAATGTAGGGCTGAAAAACATCAGAAATAGCACAACTAAAGTAACCAGAGGTCTAAACATGACTTTTCTTTGGAACAGTTCACCAAATATGTGGAGAACATAGGTTTATTTATTATTATTACTATTATTACTATTACTATTATTATTACTAGAAATTGAACTCAGGGGTATTTAACCACTGAATCACATCCCTAGCCCATTTTTTAAATTTATGTATTTAGAGACAGGGTCTCACTAAGTTGCTTAGGGCCTCACTAATTTGCGGAGGGTGGCCTTGAACTTGTGATCCTCCTGCCTCGGCCTCCTTAGCCACTGGATTAAAGGTGTTCACCATAATACCTGGCCAAATATTGTAATTTTTTAACTATAGTTCTGGAATTTAGAAGAGAGTGGAGTGATGTCATCATAATGTAAAAGAAAATTTGTGTTTTGTAGCATTCTAGATACAACCAAACTCCTATCTGAGCAGAGATTAGGCATTTTAGATAAATGCTTTCTACAAACTCTCAGGAAGCTAATAGAGTAATGAGTTAAAATTAAAAGAGAACAAACTGAGAAAGGGGAGATATTAGGTTCAGAAAAGAAATAATCCTAACCAGGAAAGAATGGAGGGAAAGGTCTGGAATGAAAGCCATACAGACAAAGCAGCTAACCTCAAATAATTAAAAGAGAACAGTTCAATGTCTGATAAATCAAGAAATAATGCCATATTTATACATAAAGTTATATCATTACAAATTATAAGCAATACCAGAAGACACAGCAAACATGGGTTGAAAATGATCTCCTCTGTGGTTGGAGAGTGGAGACAGAAGAGTGCAGATTTCATTATAAGACTTGAAGAATTTTTGTTTTCTAAAACAGATATGTGAATTCTCTCACCAAAAATAAAACAAAATATTAACATCTGAATCCCATATCCATTTCTAAGCAAAAGAACCTATGTCTCATTAATGGATTAATGGTACACATGTGTGTCAAGGATTTAGTATGGTGTTCTCTGACACTTGTGCGTACCTGAATCAGATCTTTGTTCTACACTCAGAACGGTGGAAGGAGAATACACCATCCTGGTATCCATGAGTTCCGATTAATGTGGTATAAATCAGACTGCCCTTACCAGTGTGAATAAACCACATTTGGAAATTGATTCTTCATTATTGTGATCTAACTGGTTTTCTATGAAGATTTGTTTTTCTCCTTAATTCATGTGAATAACCACTTTAGAAATTTCCTTTGCAAATAAATTCCTTTAAGAAGATATTGGTCTTAGAAAAGAATTCATGTTACCTATAGTCGGAGAAAGACTTGTAGACGATTCCTGCTTTATCAAAAGTACGAAAATCTCTTTCCTTCAGGAATCTGCTGCTTACAGTCCTCAGTGAAAACAGAATACTTAGAAGTGCATTGGTGTGTGAAAATCAATTAAAAGCACAACTAAAGTTTTAGGATTTCCTTTAATTTTGTTCCAGTTTTAGATGAGGGTTCAGGTCAATTCTTACTTTGTCCCTATCAGTTCATCCATCATAAATTATAATTACCTTTATTCTAGTCCTTAATTACTTTTACCATTAATCTATATATAATTCAGGATGATTTAAATTGTATTATCTAAAGGAAAATGTTTAATTCAGAGTGATTATTCAGTAGAGTTGATAACCACATTGTTTTCCCTACAGGAAAGGGGCACTTATTCAGGATAAAGGGTTTTAACAGACACAAGGAAGAAAATCCCTGCTCCACTAACATAAAAATGCTGAAACCCCTCAAATTCCATTAAGTAGGATATTTGTGTGTGTGTGTGTGTGTGTGTGTGTGTGTGTGTATGAAAAATTTATGCAAGAGTGAAGTTAGATATTTTTTAAAAATTTTATTCTTATATAATGTTTTCTAAGTATAATTATGTATTATGATTCCTTGTTACTTTTTAAATCAGTTAGGGATGGATCCACCATATGATCCAGCTATCCCTCTTCTGGGTATTTTTCCAGAGGAGTTAAAATCAACACATTACAGCAAAATCTATATTCATAGCTGCTCAATTTACACTAGCTAAATTATGGAACCAACCCAGATGCCCTTCACCAGATGACGGGATCCAAAAACTGTGGTATGTATATACCATGAAATTCTACTCAGCAATCAGAAACAATGATATTGCAGCCATTGAAGGCGAATGGATGGCAATGGAATAAATCATGCTGAGCAAAGTTAGCTAAACCCAGAGAGTCAAGGGTCAAATGTTTCCACTCATTTGTGGAGACTGGAGCTAAACCCAGGCCTGGGTGAAATGTAGTTAATCTCATGTATTAGATCCAACAAAGGTGTAGCAACACATAATCTAGGGCAATCACAGAAATGTATCAGGAGGAGGGGGGAGGGGGCCAGTGGACAAGGGGAAAGGAAGGGAGAATAGAGAGGGATCTAGGGGGTAAATCTGATTTAAGAATATATGTATATCGGGGGGCTGGAGCGGTGGCTCAGCGGTTTTGGCGCTTGCCCTACAAGCGCAAGGACCTGGGTTCAAACCCCAGCACCATGTACACAACTAAGTGTTGGAGCAACTGAGGCCATGTGAAAAACTAAATAAAGTTATTTCTCTCTTTTAAAAAATGTATATCATATTGTTATTTTATATACATTTTGATTGTACAATAAATAAATTTCTTTAAAAAATCAATTTTAATGTTATATAATTTAGAGTCCTAGAGATAAGAGATTTTTTTTTACAAATGTGTGCATCTCTGTTAATATCACCACAATTGGCATATAGAACTCTTTTTATGATCTAAATTTATCTTAAGCTGATTAATAGTCAATCACATTCCTATCCACTCCAGCAATCACTGTTCTGCTCTCTCACTGAACATTGTTTTGCCTGATCTAAAACTTCATGTAAATCAAATCATAAAACATGCATTCATTACTTCAGACTCCATTGTTCAAACAATGCTTTTGAGTCTCATTCATGTTGCTGCCTGTATCAACAGTTCATTCTCTTTTATTGCTGAGCAGTATTCCATTATTGGTGGACGTTTGTGTTTTGACTTTCAGTAACTATAAATAGAATGCAAAGAACATCGGTGTACAGGTGTGCATATGGAAACATTGTTATATTTCTCTTGTATTCCTAACGGTAATGTTACTGGAACATATGAAGAATGTATGCTTAACTTTCTAAGAAACTGCTTATCTTATTTCCAAAGTAGATGTACCATTTTATACTCCTACCAGCAGCATGTGAGAATTCTGGTTTCTTCACATTCTTATCGATTAATGCTTGTTATTGTCAGTCTTTCTAATTTTAGCCTTTCTAATGTGTTAACTGGTTAGTCATTGAGGTTTTAATGTACACTTGTCTAATGACTAAGGATGATTAATGATATTGAGCATAATGTTATATAATTACTGGCCATACATATACCATTTGGGGGGTTTGGCGATACTGGGGATTTAACCCAGAAACAATTCACCATTAAGCTACTTTCCCAGTCCTCTTTATTGATTTATTTATTTTTATTTTGAGACAGGATCTCACTTAGTTGGTTAGGACCTCACTAAGTTGCTGGGGACATCTTCAAACTTGCAATCCTCCTGTCTCAGCTTCTCAAACTCCTGGGATTATAGGCATGCATGTATCCTTTTCGAATAAATTGTTCAAATTGTTTGCACATTTAAAAAATTAGTTTATGTTCTTACCATTGAATTGTAAGGCTTCTTCCTCTTGTACGCATAGGTACTATTTTTATAAAGCTGGGGTCTTGTAGGAAACTGAGGCACCATGAAGATCCTCTTCAAACCCCAATTCTTGTAATCAAGTCAGAAAGATTTCAGATATGCCATTCTGAGTAACAAGACTGAGTTTATTGAAAGGATAGGGAAAGGGAAAGGGAAAGAGTGGGTCCTGTCAGAGAGGAGAGGGACAATGGGCCTCTCCTACGCTCCAGTTTTATTGGGGATCCTAGAGTAGTTTCCAGAGAGTCCTGCTCAGTCCACCTCTTGAATTTTGACTGACAGCAAGGTGACATCACACGTTCAAGTCCTTACTGCATTGCAATTCTAGGTCACCTTGACCCATGCAGACTGTTTCTAACTGGATTCTTAACCAGACATTCTTACAGAATTTTGGGGATTTTCTGGTTAGGAGGAATTATCCTTATCTCCCAGAGTTTTAGGATCTAGTCACAATAGTCTCCCCCTTCAGGGTAACTCGGGTTCCTCTTACGGACGTTATTTTGGGGCTGCATCTCACCTGCAGATAGCAAGCAGTTTGCTGAGGAATGTTACATAGCCTGCTCACTTAGACCAGACAGGTCTGCAGGTAAATTGGTTTTTGGAAAAGAAAGAATATGGAATTCAGCACAATGGATCCATTTTGTAGAATTATTCTCTTAACCTCATGTTCCCGCCAGTGGCGTCTGTCCCCTAGCATTGTGTGTGTAAGTCCTTTGTCAGCTATATGTGCTGCAATCAATTTCTTCCTGTGACATGCCATTTTATTTTATTTATTTTAAAAAGAGGAAGGGAGAGAGAGAAAGGGTCAATTTTATTTCATTTTTCATCTGGTTTTTATTTTTCTGATAATTAGTTGTGTATGTGCTGCTGGGGTTTGAACCCAGGTCCTTGTGCATACCAGGAAACTGTGATACCACTGAGCAACCACTCCGGTTCCCCCTTTATTTTCCTCATTGTATATATTAGAAAGAGAAGACAGTGAGAGAGAGTGAATCAGTTTTTATTTAGTTTTTCATGTGGCTTTCGTCGCTCGGACAACGTTGCTGGGGTTTGAAACCATGTACACGCGCATGCCAGGCCAAGTACCGTAACCACCGAGCTGCTGTTCCAGCCCCTTAATGATATATTTTTAAGAGGTGAGTTTTAATTTAAGAAGTCTGATATATGATTTTTTTTAAAATTCAGTACTTTCAATGCCTTATTTAAGAAATCTACCTGACCCATGAAAAGATTTTATGCTTTTTTATATAAAAGTTTTATAGCTTCTGTTTTTAAAGTACTTTTCTCCGTAGTGTTTTCTGTCTTGGTGTCTTGGAGTCTCACTCATGCACTTAGCATTCATCCAAAGGCTCCAGGGGGCTCTGAGCCTGGTGTCTGCAGCTTTTTCTCTGTGTCACTCCATTTTCTCCAGACTGCTCCGTGATGTCCAGCCCTCTCTGTCTCTGTGAACTTCAATCTTTTTCTCTTTCACTTAGCTCTGTTTGAGTTTTCCCTCCCAGTGCCATAATCTTTAAAGTGCCTCAAGGTAGAAAGCTTGGAGTCCAACTTTCATAATTCTCATCTCTTTAGGATCACAGTCTGAAAACTGTTGTTTCGTATAGCTTGTCCAGTTTCTTAAATTGTTCACAGTAGGACAACACTTCTGCTTCTCGTCACTCACTCATAACTACAAGTCGAAATCCTGCTATGGTTTTTGACCTCTTAGGCAGGTGGGCTCATAAATAAAACATCTAAAACCTATGCTAGGATAATCAACAAATACTCAGAATCACTTGATTTTGCTAAAGTTTTACATTCCTAAATGAGATCCAGTGATAGGAGGAAACCATGAATACGGTAGAGACTTCTGGATGTTTTCCAGTTAAGTTATTAAAAACATTAAAGGATAAGACATTCATATTTCTCAAAAAGATATTGAGCCAGTACGTCTAATAAACCCTTGGGGATTCTAATATGTGCAATAATACTTCTTTTCCAAATACTATTAGCATCATTTATAAACTTTCTATCCTTAGCCAACATTGTTATACACAGATATTAATGTTGGAATGTTTTATTGGTTTCCTATCATATGATGTAAGAAGGCAGTCACCGGAAGATGTGAGGCAGGCTGGTTGCTTCTGTTTTAAAGAAACAAAAAAAGCCTGAAATGCAAAGGAGAATTGATTTTAGTGGGGAGTGAAAAGGAGAATAGTATAAGAAGATTTTCCACACATGTATTTGTGTCTGCATGCTTATTCATGTGATTTGGATGAATTAATCAGTTTCTTTAAATTTACCAGCTAATTTAATCTAACACCTGTTTTGACTACTTTTTTCCCCTAAAATTTGACTGTGAGCATCCAAGGGCAGTTTTTAACATTATGCAGAAATGGTGAATTTTTTCAGCCTTATATTGCATACAGTCTATCATTAACAGTCTGAGTCAGGGTTTGTAAATATTAGCAGGGGAATGTAGCAATGGGGAAAAGAAGTGAGACATCACTGTCGAGCTGTAATTCAGGATTTCTTTTTGTTTCTACTATTATAACCTAGGTATCCATGCCATATGCTCAGTATAATGATAATAAGGTTATTTGCCTTAAGACACCCCTAAATTTCTGCTTTAAAATCAAACTTTTAAATGTCCTAAAACCTTTGAATCGTAAGATGTATAAAAGTGAAATTGGAATTTTTATCATTTGGGGGATGTTAATTTTCTGTGAACTTGCTCTGCCTTCAAAGATGTGCTTCAGACATAAATGATAGAGATAGAAATTAAGGGTCTTTCTCAAAATGACTTTAGGCAAGATAGTACGAAATAAGTTCTATGTGTTGCAATTTTCTCCCAGTTTGTGGCTCTTTGAGTGGTGTTTTGGATGAGCCCAAGATTTGTAAATTTTAATGTAATCAAAATATATCAACCTTTTCTTTTATGTTTTGTACTTCTGTATATTGTTTAAGAATTCATTTCTACTGACTTAATAAAGAAATTATCTTATACTCTCCAGTATCCTTTCAACATGTAAGTCTTTGTTCTATCTGGATTTGATTTGGTGATTGATGTGAGGTAGGGATTCATTTCAATTTCTAAAAAATAAATTTCATATACATAACCACTTTTGTAAATGTGATTTTCAAAAGCAGTCTTACCATTTCCCGTTGATTTTCAGCACAAACTCTTTCATGTACGTCTTCATTAGACATATGCATCTGTTAGATCATTTTTCTAACATGCTGACCCTTTTATCCATCCTGGCACCATCTTAAAATCACAATTCAGGAATTTTATGTCTTGATTTTGGCAGAGAGTGCTCTTCATTCTTCTTATTCAAGTATTATTGAGATGTACTCTGAAGCTATGCGCAGTCAGCCCTCTGCTTTTATGAATTGTTCATTGGATTCAACCAAATGTGGACTGAAAAGATTTGGAGAAAAGCTTAGGTCTGTACTGAACATGCAGATGCTTTCTCTTGTCATTTTCCCTACCTACAGCACTTCAACTATTTACCTAGCATTTATATTGTATAAGGCATTATAAATAATCTCAAAATAATTGGACGTATATGGGAAGATGGGCTAAAGAGATACACAATTGATATGCCATGTTTACATAGGGTTTGAGCATCTGCTGATTCGGGTGTTCTCAGGGCATCCAAGAACCAATTCCCATGGATACTGAGGGATGACTGTATTAGGGTTTATATCTGTCACAATGTCACTTGAGCAAGTTACTTAATTTCTCTGAGTCCCAATTTGTCAACTGCAAGACAGGATGAGAAAATAATAAAATCCACTTTGTGGACTTTTTGCGATTGAATAATTCAATAAGTCTAAAACATTGAGGACAGTACCTCACACATAGAACCACGCGCCAATTTGCTATTATATTATTATTTTTATTTAGGATTATCTTTACTATAATCTTCTGTTTTTTCATATAAATTTTAGAATAGTTTGACATGTTCTATAAAAATATCTGTCCCAATTTCTTTGGAATTGTATTGAGTTTATAAAATATAGAGAATTGAAATGTTTACAATATCAAGATTTCTTATAGATGAATGTTGTATATTTCTTCATTTAGTCGGGTAATATTTTTTAAAAAGTATTTAATTTTCTGAATGACATATTATAGTTCTTCTGTTGGATTTACTACTTGATATTTTATATTTTTCTTGATGATGTAAGTATCAAAAAAGGAATTTTCTTACATTTCTTTTTATCTTACAGTGATCCAACTGATTTATATCATTGGTCTTATATTGAGAACTCTTGATAGCATCTATGAATTCTTTCAAATTTCCCAACCTTGAATCTTATGTGCATTTTTTATTGGCATCATTATTAAAACTACAAACAATGCAGAAACACGGTGGGGAAAAGAAATTTTATTACCTTGTTCCCAACTCAAGCTAATGTCTTCTACTGCTTGTGCTGACTCTGATATACAATATCAAGTTTCTGTTTTGCTTAAGTTTTATGGATAGTTTCTCAGAACGGGAAACTTCCTATTGATGCTAAGAATTCTTTTTATCATTAGCTATGTACCATTAATCAAAATATTTTTCTTTACTTTTTTTTTTGATACTGGGGATTTAACCCCAGGGGCACTTAACCACTGAGCTATATCCCCAACCCTTTTTATTTATTTTTTTTTAATTTGAGACAGAGTATTGCTGAGGTGTTTAGGGCCTCGCTAATTTACTGAGGCTAGCCTTGAATTTGAATTTGCAATCCTTCCTTAGACTTCTGAGTTGCTGTGATTGTTGGCATGTGCTACCAAAACTAGCTGAAACTATTTTTCTACATAGTAGGTCTGTTGAAAAGATATATTTTTGTTTTGTTTTTGCTTTTTAGGATCTGTAATCTGAAATGAAATGCATTTCATTAAGAAATGAATCTTTGTCTGAGGAATATCCAGAATCTATAAAATCCTCAAAAATGTCAGCTACAAAAACACCAACAGCCCAATTGATAAATGGGCCAAAGATCTAGAGACTTCTCACCAGAGGACATTGATCAAGCCAATAAATACATGAGAAAGTGCTCTAAATCATTAGTAATCAGAGAAATGCAAATGAAAACCACATTAAGATATCACCTTACACCAGTCAGAATGGCAAAGATGAAGAAAATAAACAATAATAGATGCTGGAGGGGCTGTGGAGAGATAGGCACACTAACACACTTGGTGGAGCTGCAGACTGGTACAGCCCCTCTGGAAAGCAGTATGGAGAATCCTTAAGAAATTAGGGATGACTCCACCATACGACCCTGCTATTCCACTCCTGGGTATCTTTCCAGGGGACTTAGAATCAGCATATTACAGTGACACAGCAATATCGATGTTCATAGCAGCACAATTTACCATTGCTAGGCTATGGAAACAACCCCGGTGTCCCTCACAGGAAGAATGGATCCAAAAACTGTGGTACATTATACCATGGAATATTACACAGCAATTAGAAACAATGACATTGCAGCCTTCGAGGGTAAATGGATGGTTATGGAAGAGATCATGCTGAGTAAAATCAGCTTAACCCAGAGATCTAAGGGTTGATTTTCTCCACTCATCTGTGGAGGTGGGGACTAGACCCTGGACAATGAGAAAGTTGGTCTAGTAACATGAGTTAAATCCAGATAAGATATAATGCTTTACAATCTAATACTTTTTTTAGAGTTATAATGGGAAGGGGAAGGGAGGGATAAGGGAGGGTAATTGGGGGGGCACTCCTGGGGATAATTGCAATATCCAGAATATATACACATTTTATACACATTTTATATTATTTTGTTAAAATCTTGTAAGGTTGCTCAAAATAAAAAATTTAAAAAAAAAAGAAATGAATCTTTAATGGAGATTTTCTGATGTGAAGTCAGTCTTGTCTTCCTACAATAAGTCCATCTTGGTAATGATTATACCATGCTGTTTATATATTGCTAATAATTTTGTATGGTGTTAATATTAGTACTATGTTTTTACGCCCTTGCTTACTAGTAAAATTGGCCCACAATGTTCCTTTCTTACATTTTGTTCTTTTCAGGTTTTGGTGACAGGTTTATACTAATCTACAGGAGTTGGGCAGTTATATATATTTGTCTTTGTTCTAAACGACTACTGAGGATTTTAACTAATCATTAGTTCTTCAAATATTTGGTAAAACACACATGCAAGCTCATCTGTTACTATATATTCTTTTTGGAAAGATTTTCAATTATGATTTTATATGCATCACTTAGGTATTTAGCTATTTCCTGAGAAAGTTTGCTTTCATTTTTCTAAGAAAATTCCCATTCATCTCAATTTCCAAATCAATCGCATATGCTGTCCCAAATATCCTCTTACTCTACTTTATCCCTTCACTGTCTGTTCCTATGATCATTTCATATCCTGAATATTGTTGCTGTCTGTTGTTGCTATGTGTGTGTTCTGATCAGTCTTTTTGGAGGTTTGTTGTACAACTTTTGTTCTTATAAATTCTCTTAATTATGTATTTATTTTCCACTTTATCAAATTCTGTTTTGATTTACTTAATTTTAAATATTTGTATATATATATACAGATATTGTATTTTATACATGCCCATTTGATAAAGCTTAATAATGGTACAATTTAAGTCGGTAGACATAATTTTCTGTATTAGTCCCTGAGAGAGACATGTTAAAAATCTTCCATCATGCAATGTCAACTTCCCTCTATAATTATATCCACATTTGTCTTTTTTATAGTTTTAAAATAAGCTATTAGGTACATTGAGATTTAGAATTGCTATATACTTCTGGCAACAGACTCTTATTGGTATATGGTTAACGTATTTATCTATTTTGTGTGGTATCAGTATGAGCACACCATTTTTTTCTTTAGTTAGTATTCAGTGTACTTTTTATTCTTTTACTTTTAATATTTTGTTGTGGGTATGTCTCACACAAATTCTGCCTTATATTTTACTTAATGTTACTCGGTTTTTTCAAGAAAGCAATCTTCATTTTGAATTAGAGCTTTCACTTTCAGACCACTTATATCAATCATGTTGGTTAATAATTTGAATCCAATTTATCTTCTAAACTAATGTTTTTATTTTTATTATTTTCCCCCTTTAATGTCATATTTTTATTCTTCCTTGCCACTTTTGAATTCAGATTGTTTATGTATTTTTCTATTATATTTCTTTCCTCACCACTGTTATGGAAACTGTATTATTTTTGTATTTTTATTTGAATTATCTTAAAATTTCTACATTCACATTTACGTCAACAAGATCTAAGGTTATTAATAAATATTCATCACAGAATGTTGTCTTATTTGTAAATAATTATTGCAAATGTAATTAAATAAGATAATTCCATAGAATAAGCTCTTAATCCAGTATGACTGGTTATCAGAAGAAGAGACACAGGCAATGCCATGCGATGATGGAGTTAGGGATGAAATGTCAGTTATTTGGTTGCACTAACTACGTGGAAGCATTATGATTAAAAAGTAGATTATTCTCATTGGGACACACACTTATTATTCCAACTGCAGACCTCCAGGTGTACAGACCTGTGGTTAGAAAACTTCAGAGAATTTTTACCCATTTTGTCTGCTCTACTTGGCCAAACCTGGGAGAAGCAATTATACATATCTCCACTCTGTCAGTAGGTTTCTCTAGATTTCCCTCTGGGTATAACCCATCAATAATTTAATTTCAAGCAATAACAGAGTGATGGGCGATCCACCCTCAGCCTGGTCATACCCCAGGCTATGCTCCTGCCAATGGCTATCTACACAGGTTCTGAGTCACCTACAGGTGTCTACGGACACCACCTGGGCAGAAACTCTCTCCAGTGCTGCTATGCCCTTCAGGAATCTCACCTTCATTCTATTCTGACCTCCAAGAAGATTTATTTTTACATTACCAGCTCAGGTATAAATTTAATATTTAATTTAATGTTTCTTTCAATTTTCTACATGATTGTATATATGTATTTATATTCTAACATGCATTTTCTAATTTCTTGGGATAAGTGCAGCAATGCATATTCCCATCAGCAATGCTTCCATGAATTATCATGAACAAATGATATCTCCTTCAGTTTGCCTAACCTAGGGAGTAAAAAGTTATTTCTTGGGTTTGTGTATTATTTCCATTTTTAGAGACAGTCATCATTCTTGTCCTTTTTTGTCTGTGAATAACCTGTTCACACATAGTAAATATTTATCTAAACAACAATACTCAAAAATTATCAAGTTATCATGAAGAGACAGCAAATACTGCAGAAAAAAATAGATGAAAATATAAATAGGCTTGATTCAAAAATGAAGAATAAAGCACCCTTGAATTTTCACTCAATCATGATACATTAATCTCATGCATTATTGAACTGATTTTGTTTGGAATATATGTCTACCTACCTACCTACCTATCTACCTATATACCCAGCTGCCAATCTGTTCAATTTTATGTTTAGATTTCCTACTGAAATTGACTGAATGTGGTAGGCCAGAGGGCAATATTTGAAGGAGTGTTTCATCAAGCATGGAGCTCTGTATTCCCTGTATTTCTTTATATCTACATGCTGTCTATCTGTCATCTATCTTCTTGTCTACATACCACTTCAATTTTATGTTTGAATTTCCACTGATCTTGGTAGGCACTACTGTTAGCAATACTTTAAGGAAAGTTTTATGAACTATGGAGCTCTATATTCATTAGAGTTTTTAATCTTTTTAGTGCACATGATAATTACAAATATCAATTTGAGCTGAAAATTGATATGAATGGAAACAATCTTTCCATGATATTTTGAAACCTCTGGTTCATTTTAGTATTTTTTCCTTCAGAACTTCATAACTTCAAAGCACATTTCTGAAGAATTCCACAAAGGATTTTTTTATGCCTGAATTGATGAAAAGCGTTTATTTGCAGATTTAAGCTAAAAGTGAAAACTACTTTCTGTCATTATTGACTCTTACAGGTTTGCAGACCTAAGTAATTAGCCTTTGCATATTGCTTAAATCCCCTTTGATTTAAATATCAAATTAAAAAGGGATGACTGTGTTGGAATATACAGCTATGCCATTGTCAATGTTGTGTGGTGTATTTCACTATCACTGATCAGAGATTTAAGCTCATTTCTAGAGGTTAATTATAAATTTTACACCTATAGTTAAAGTGTCAAAATCTGCCTTTTTCAGTCTTGAAGAAAATGAATCTTTCCCCAAGGGTATATTGGTCAGCTTTGTCACTACAAAGGCTGCTTTTCTTTCTACATCCTGTAAGAGTCAAAGGAAAACCCAAAATAGATTAAAAATTAACTGTAAGTGTCTGTTCCCATGTCTCCTATCATATTTAGATTGCTTTGTTATAATACGGAAAATTTGATGACAGCTATGGAAGAACGTGTTGGCTCATAGAGAAAATATATAATGGAATGTAATCAATGGACATAGGTAAATCTCTTATCGCCCATTTATGCAATTTTACATACTTACGTTAAACTGTTAGGCAACAATTAAAAATATAATCAGCATGTTTAATTTCCCGATTAAAAAAAAGTAGTAAGGCTGGAATGGTGGCTCAGTGGTTATGGTGCTTGCCTGGCATGTGAGAGGACCAAATTCAAACCCCAGCACCATGTACACAACGAAGTGTCAAAGCAAGAAAGCTACATGGAAAACTAAATAAAATTAATTCTCTCTCTCTCTCCCTCTCTCTTCACTGTCTCTTCCTTTTTAAAAAAAATAAAAATGAAAGTAGTAGAGAAAGACAATTTATGAAACATTGAATGCACTCTATAAACAAAATATTTAAATAGTAGTAACAGGCAAATACCATACTATCTTGTTCATATATAAAATCCACATAAATCAAACTCAGAAGCAGAAAATAGAAGGGTGTTTGTTGAGGTTTGAAGCAGAGGGTGGAGGGGGGCAGTTAGGCAGATCTTGGTCAAAGGATACAAAATTTTCAGTTAGGAAGAATAAGTTCAAGAGATCTGCTGATCAATGTGGTGATTATTGTTAATAGCAAAAAAATGTATACTCGGAAACTTTTACCACACACATACAAAATGATAATTATGTAAAGTAATGCATATGTTAAATAACTTGATTTAGCAACTTCATAGACACGTTGTGTACACACATATTTCAAAACATCACATTGCATCACTGAATCACATTTCCCTGATTGAATATATATATATGTAATTATATATATGTATTTTTGTATTTTCCAGTTTCAAAACCTGCATACGTACTATTAAACATCCCAGGGGTGCAAATGATACTCCCTTTTACCATCCCCATCCTCCCTCACTTCCCTTCCCCACATATCTAGACTCCCCCAAATTGTAAGTTATACCAAGTTTGGTGGGTCTATTATATAAGCTTGACTTTTTCTTGCCTCTTCTTTTATTTTATTCTAACTTCCAGATATGAGAGAACACATTCAGCCTTTGAGTTTCTGAGGTTGGCTGGTTTTACTTAGCATTGTTTTCTCCATTTCCATCCATTTAACAACAAAAGACACAATTTCCATTCTTTTTAATAGCGGAGTAGAACTCCACTGTATAAATATATACCACAATTTCTTTTATTAAAGAGAGAATGAGAATGAGAGAGAGAGAGAGAGAGAGAGAGAGAGAATCAACTTTTTTTTTTTTCATCTGGTTCTGGTTCTAGTTATCCAACACCCAGCTGTATATGTGGTGCTGGATTTTGAACTCAAGTCCTTGCATATGCCAGGCAAGCATTCCAACTGCTGAACCATCACTCCAATTTCATACCACAATTTCTTGATCCATTCATCCATTGGTGGCACCTGGGTTGATTGCATAATTAAGCTATTGTGAATTGTGTTGCTATAAGCATTGATGTAGCTGTGTCACTGTAATGTGCCGATTTTATTTCTTTGGAGAATATACCCAGCAGTGGGATAGCTGGGTCATATGGTGGTCCCATCCCTAATTTTTTGAAGCATCTCCACACTGCTTTCCAGAATGGTTGTACTAGTATGCAGTACTACCAACAATCTATAAGAGATCCCTTCCTCCTACAATCTCTCTAGTCTGTTATTTATATTCTTCATCTTTGCCATTCTGACTAGAGTGGGGAGAAATCTTAACACAGTCATAATTTGCAGTTCTCCAATTAGCTAGAGAAGTTGAAAATTTTTTCATATATTTATTGGCCTTTTTTATTTCTTCTGTTGAGAAATTTCTGTTTAGTTCTTTTGCCCATTTATTGATTGGGTTGTTTGTGTTTGGGTAGTAAGTTTTTTGAATTATTTGTATATTCTAGATATTAGCCCTCTGTCAGAGGAGTAGCTGGCCATGATTTTCTCCCATTCTGTAGGCTCTTTGTCCATATTTTTAAACTATTTTTCTTAGCTGTGCAGAAGCTTTTTAGTTTAATGGTGTCTCACTTATTGATTCTTGGTTTCAGTTCTTATGCTTTGGGAGTCCTGTTAAGGAAGTCAGTACCAAATCCTATATGGAGGAGCGTTGATTTTATTTTTTTCTTCTAACAGGTGTAAGATATTGTGTTTAATTCTTAAGCCCTTGATGCATTTCAATTTGATTTTTGTGTAGGGTGAGAGATAAGGATCTATTTTCATTTTTGTGCATATGGCAATCCAGTTTTCCCAGGACCATTTGTTGAAAAGGTTGTCTCTCCTTCAAGATAAATTTTTGCCCCCTTTGTCAATATCAGATGACTAAAGATTTGTGGATTTGTCTCTGTGCCTTCTATTAAATTACATTGGTCTTCATGTCTGTTTTGATAAAAGTAGTATACTGTTTTTGCTACTACAACTCTGTAGTATAATTTCAGGTCAGGTATTGTGAGACCACCACTTTTATTTCTTAGTATTGCTTTGGCTATTCTTGGTCTCTTAAACTTTCAAATGAATCTAAAAAAAGTAACTTCATGGCTATTGCCTTGAATTTTTAAAGTGCTTTTGGCAGAAAGACCATTTTAACTATTTTGATTCTGTCTCTCCAAGAACATGGGATGTCTTTCCATCTTCTCAGTTCTTGTTCTATTTCTTTTTTCAACATTATATAATATTCAGTATAGAGGTCTTTTACTTCCTTGGTTAGATTAACTCTCAGGTATTTTTTTTGAGGTTATTGTGATTGGGATGGATTTTCTGATTTCTTCTTCAGCTGAATCACTGTTGGAGCATAGGAAAGCTATTGATTTGTGTGTGTTGATCTTATACCATGCAACTTTGTTAAGTTAGTTTATAAGTTCTAAAAGTCTTTTGGTAGAGTTTTTTTTTTGGGGGGGGTAGATCCTTTAGGTATAGGATCATATCATCAGCAAATAGAGATAGTTGGACTTCATCTTTTACTATTCTTATCCCTTTGATTTCTTTCTCTTGCCTGACTGCTCTGGCTATTGTTTCAAGGACTATATTGAATAAGAGTGGTGAGAGTAGACAAGCTTGTCATGTTCCAGAATTTAGTAGAAATGCTTTCAGGTTTTCTCTGTTTAATATGTTGGCTGAGGGCTTGTCATAAATGGCCTTTTCAAAGGTAAGGTAGGTTCCTTTGATCCCTACCTTCTCCAGTGTTTTTAACATGAAAGGATGTTGGATTTTAGCAAAGGCTCTTTCTGCATCTATTTAGATGATTGTGTGATTTTTGTCTTTAATTCTCTTTAAGTGATGAGTCATACTTATTGATTTGTGTATGTTGAACCAACCTTGCATCCCTTGAATGATCCCACTTGGTCATGGTGTATTGTATTCTCAATGTGTTTTTGAATGGATACACACTCTTACACTGTAGTCCAGAAGACAAAAATCTGACTAGGAGAGATAATGTCCACTCAGGCAACTGGTGTATTGTCAATTTTAATGAGCAATAGAATGATTTCCATTATATATTCTATTAAGATCATTTATTTTCCAACCTCCCTTTCAATTAATCCCATGGCACAATCACCTCAGGATTTCTCCAGCGGTGCTATGTGTATTTATAAATTCTGAAAGTGTAACGTTGTGTATTTTGAAACAGTTGCCAAGAAGGAAAGCTTCTTAATCCACCTCTGTGTATCATTGCTGATTCACCATAAAAATGTACTGGTGTGTACCTCAGGATTTTCCAGTGGATACATTGTGTAACTGTGGGCAATTTTTAACATCAAAGAGGATTATATGAATTCTAAAGCCAACAATGATATAGTGGGACAATTGTGGGAGAGAAATTGTTATAAGGCCTCTTTATAACAAATATCAAGCTATGAAACTGTTTTGTTCAAACAAGAGATTGTTCAAATGACATGGTTGGTCCATCTGAAGAGGCCATTAGAAATACTGATTTAAGAATTGAGGTTCTCTTGTCGGATAGTACAGAGCTAGTTTAAAATCCCAGCCCTCTAATCTACTTGTGCTGTTAGCAAGTTACTTACCCTTTCATTTCTTGCCTGAAAAGTGGGGTTATTATTTCCTTCTCCCTATAGATCTGTTATGAGGATTAAATGCTTCAGTTTGGTGGAGATTCTGGGGCAAAAAAGAATCAAGCAAACAAACAGATAAAAAAAAAAACCAAATAAACTGCTTGATAGGAGACAGAGACATTGACGAGTTGATCCCAAATGTTCATGGAACTGCACAGCAGAACTGTGGCTGAAGTTATTACAGGTGTCCGCTACTGATAATATTTACTCCTCCTCCCCCCAGGGAAGAAACAAAATGTGTGTCACATCAACGGATATCCCTATTATGTTCTAAGCCTTTCCATCAAGCAAGCACTTCTTTCACATACAGTCAAATGTTTTAAGATTTTATAGAATATGAAAAAATAGCAGTAGTAAAAGTTTTAAGATTTTATAGACTATGAAAAATAGCGGTATTAAAACAACAAATTTGACAAAATAGAAATATAAATTTATTTTGGCAATAAGGAGGACATTTCAAAGTTTTCGCCAAACGTTGAGACTTTTAATAGAAACCTCATTTTGCCCAAAGATGTAGGCAATAGTTAAATTTCTAGGAATGAGTTTATTAGATTCTAGATTGAATTTATTCTATAAAGCTGTAAGGAGATATACTGGGCAAGGTAGCATCCTTATTTACATCCATTTGATGCTTTTAAAGTAATAAACACATTGTAACAACATTACCCTCTTGAAGCCCACCAGGCACTAAAAAGCTAAACTCCAACATTTCCTTAGGATGCATACATGGATTAGAAAAGTTGTCCTTCAATTCATGAATGCATCCACATTCAGGGCCACATTGTGGCAATTTCCTATTAACCTTTCCTCCTATATAGTCTTCACGTTTCAACTTTATGACATGAAGCAATTGGATTCTCTGTGTCTCTTCCACTCCACTAGATCAAACCATAAGCTACCAGGAGACACTGTTCTATTTAGTCATGATTTACTCTAAAAACACAACTTAGTTGAGTTATTATGAGCACTTATCTATGTTTTCAGCTGCTTTTAAGATTTGTTATTAATTTTGAACATTAATATTTTGTATCTTAAATGTGTTTTGTGTGTAAATGTTAAACCCATTTCATTTTGTGGGCCAGATAATGATGAATATGATCATTCTTTTTTTTTTATTTATTTTTTGAACAACCTTACACGATTTTAACAAAATAATATAAAATGTGTATAAAATGTGTAAATATTCTGGATATTGCAATTATCTCCAGAAGTGCCCCCCCAATTTCCCTCCCTTATCCCTCCCTTCCCTTTCCCTTTATAACTCTAAAAAAAGATATTAGATTATAAAGCATTACATCTTATCTGGGTTTAACTCATGTTACTAGACCAACTTTGAATATGATCATTCTTAATAATATTCTCTCTTATGCAATGTTTAACAAGTTAAGAAGATTAACTACCTCTTCAAGCTTCCTAAAAACCTTTATTCTAACATTTTTTTATGAGTTGTATATGCTAGGAAGTAAAGAAGGAAATATTTTGACTAAATGCCCAAAAAGAAATTCTATACACTGCCCTTTCAGTTCCAAACCTCAGGGGAAAGTATTTGATTGCATTTCTCACATTAAGGACAAAACTTTCCTATGTAATAAAGTCCCTTGGTATTATGCCAATTATGGCTTTAGGTCTTGGATAACTGAGAATTGATAGTATCTTAGTGCTGAAGGTTTCCTGTAAAAATTACTATTGTATTTTTTTATAAAAAAGGATAAGTTCAACTTTTAAAAATCTTCTTTCTTTCTTTTAGAATTCTACTCCTCATGGTAGATGGTGGCTCATGGGAGAAAATGCAGGAAGGTTATTTTAGAATTTCAGCGCAATAGCTACCACAGGGCATTGATTTTCATTCCATATGCCAGTCACCACCTTCCTATTGACATAAGTGGCACATACAACTTCCAAATGACAAAACTTCATGACAAGACCAGTGGGTCTGTTATGTTCCTTCCCCTAATTCTACAAATGACTTTCAGGAAACCTTTCTACCTATGCATTTTGAACGGTTTGGTTCCTCTTAGTTTTGTTTTATTATGTTTTGTTTCATGTTATTTTCAAAACGTGGAAGGTAGAGCTTCTTTAGATGCCAAATAGGGATTAACGAAACCTCACTAGTAAAGTGCTTGTAACCTAAAGACAGAAGACCTCACACAAGGGCAAGCATCTGTGCTTTCCAAACCCATCCTATGAAAGTCTCCACATAGACCACCTGATTCAGACCTACCCAAATGAGCAAGGTCATCTGGGAAGGGGTTTTTCTTTCTAATTCCTTGTTGCTAAAGAAATAAATGACAAGTTTCAGTCCTTTGAGTACATGGTCATTTATCTCAGTATAAATTGGAAGTAGGTAAACGGGCAAGATTTCTATCACAACTATTTTAAAACAAGATAATTTTTTTGGTCAGGAAAGAGATCTTAAACTCCTTGACTTTTGTGAAGAAGTGTGAGGTCGCTTTGCTTTCTGTTGGCGTTTTAGTTAGCTGACTTCCTCTTCACTGTAAACTGGAGGTCACAATTTGTTTTGAATTTGAGCTGGAAATAGGATAACAAATATTGCCTAGGGCTTTATGGGATGCCTTTTGTATCTGAATTAGATTAGACAGTCAGCAACGATTGTGCACCCTTTATTATTTTGTTTTTAAGCCCTGAAAATCAAAAGCAATACATACAGGCAAAGCACACTTGAAAGGTTAGCATTTTACCATAAGGGCTCCACATATATTTCTCCTCTATTATTCAATTTATAAGAAACAAACAGAAACCTATTAAACCCCAGTTTTTCAAAATCATAGGTTTGAGCTATCCGTGGTTATCATTTTTAATGCAAGGCGTGTTCGATGTGTAAACTTTAATGTTATTAGTGGAAAAAAAGTTTTATTTTTTCTTTTTATTGGAAAAATTCATGTTAATTATTCCTCTGCACCTGCCTAATGGGGCTGAAGTAATTCGATTGTCATATTGTTGTAGATTGTTGCTTTGTGTAATGTATCACCCCTGCTGTTCTATTAAAAAAATTCTATACTCTTCCATTATTCAGCAAGGCCTAATGATTATTCCAGCATTTGTACATGCTGCACTGTTATTTTGATCTTAATTGACTTCACTTTTTTAATTAAGCACATTGGTTTTAACACTGTTGTTGACAAGCTTGGTTTTGTCATTATCAGTATTTGCTTCTCTGTACATTCCATACCTATTGACATTTTATTTAGATTCATTGTAAATTATAAGAGCAATATGTGCACTGAAGTTTATCACCACTCCAACATGAATTCGTGGAACATATTATTTCTGGATAATGGTAGGCAGAATGTTTAAAAGGACCAGCTACTCCTTTTACAGTATCTCCTAAAGCTAAATTATTGTCTATACCTTGAATATTAAAAACAGATATTTGACTATTTTTAAATGTGCAATAATCTTTCAATGGAAAGAATCATGTTTTACTCCATCAATTAAATGTAGTCACATGTAATAAACACATATGGTGATATAATGTTGTCTGTGTTTAGTGAGACATAAAATTATGGTTTGTATATGTTTGAAAAATTAGTCACTTGCGATAGTCTTTTAATTTGAAGGAGAATTCTTTTATTCCTTTATTTAAAGATCTGTACATAATTTATTAAAAATAAATCCTTTAAAAATATTTATTGTAGACATTATGTTCTTTCAAGTATAGCATAGTACCCTGAAAGAAGACAACGATCCTTGTGAAACCCATTGAATTGTCTCATTTTGAATGATATCTCAGTCATTTATCACAACATAAGATAATGAAGAAAGGACCACAGACAGAATAATTCAAGCTTTATTTAGCTAAGATGCTAGAAATTGCTAAACCGCTAGAGCAAGAAAAAAATGATAAATTTTATGATGAGTAAATGTTTTCATGTTTAAAAAACTATAAAAAATGCTTCATGTTTTTCACACTTCTCTACACACCAATTGGACACAAACACGATTTGTGAAATTCTACAAATGGCACAAATATACCTTACTGGGAAGAAGGTTGACATGAGAACTCTTCTTTCTCCTTGGCCATTTGTGTTTTGTTAATGGGCGCGAATGAGCGAATGAATGAATGGGAGGGTAAATGAATAGGTCACATGGGATTTGACTGTCATTTGGTCATCTGAGGGATGGAGGACAAAGATTTAAAAAGGGGCCCTTCTGCCCTTGTTTGGTGTGGTTTCATTACAGCCGTTGTGATTGTTGATGAGCCTCCGGCCTGGGATTTATGTACGGCCTCTCCTTATGCCTTGGTGTGCCTGACCCAACTCTATTAGCATAACTTCCATTCCCAGTGACAACATGAATAAAAGATGACTGGTGTGACCTCAGAAAGTGTCAAGATAGTTTTGATGTAACGAGCCCAATATCCACTGTTTTATGCATTGCCATACAATAGCAATCTTAATAAAAGGCTAAACTGAGTTATAATGTGTATTTCCTGATGTCCCTCTGACTCATGGCTTCACTTTTTCATTCACTGATGCTCCTTTGAGAATCACCTACAATCGAAGTTTTTGTTTTGTTTTTGACATGTTGTCAGTCCTTTATTTCTAGGAGCTAAAAAAAAAAATCACAAAGTTTTCCTTCCAGAGCTTTCTCCATGTGAAAAAATAATTTTTCTTTTGCTTGCTATTGGCTTCTGTTTGACAGCAACCGTCACTGTTCAGAAATTAAGTATTTGCATATTCTTTGACTTGAAAACTGATTTTAATATTCAGAATTCTGCTATAACCAGCTTATCTTCTTGCTGTTCCACACTGGGAAAATAAAAAACACAATCTTATTACTGGAAGCCCCTCAACACTGGCATCATATTGCATTTTCTCCTTTTTGCCTTGGCATATTTTTAAGACTTGTTATATAAGGAATTCTTAGATGCAGATGCCTGGATTATGTTGCTCCAAAAAGGCCAATGAAAAGAACTGCAAATGCCTGTAGGAAAAGATCAAGGAATCCTCACTTTCTGGATGCTTCTGACCAGAGCCACAGCAGTCAGTCAAAATTTTCATCACTATCCTGTGTAAATGGGCTGTGGAAAAAGTAGGAAGGAAAAGGAAGATGAGAGAATAGCAGGCATGTATCTGAAGTAATATCGCACCTTGCCAACAGCATCCTTCATTGTATTTTTCTTTCAAAGCAAAGGCATAACTGGACTAGTGTTCACTCTTCTAATAACAAAGAGAAAATAGTGTGCTCTTTATACTGTTTTAAATAGCAAATCACAGTGCTCTTGTAATATTACTCTTTTCTTTCTTGTAAGGTCCATTACTTGGATGATCTGGAATTATGGCGGTATGTTAAGAATTATCACTGTGCATCTTTGGATCTTCAAAATCATTTAAAGATAAGAAAGAGCTGAAACATCCTACCACCTCTAACCTCAAACACATTGGTTGGGTTATTCTGTATTTTGAAAGTGTGATAGACAACAAACAGGATACACATTTTTGAAAGGTCTGTCACACTGCCTTGGTCCAATTGAGTCTTGTTGAGACACTGCACATGTAACCCAACAGAGGGTGATCTGATATGAGTTGATATCATGGTATGCTAGTAGTTATGTGGTATCCTCCAAAAGCTCATGGGCAAGAAAAGGCAAGAATATTCAGAGAAGATATGAATGGATTATGAGTTCCAACTAATCAGTGGATTAGTTCACTGATATGGATGAATTGGGTGGTAACTCTAGTTAGGTAGGGTATAGTTGGAGGAGGCCAGTCACTGGAGGTGTACCTTTGGGATTTATATTTTATCCCTGGTGAGCAGAGCTCTCTCTCCCTCCCTCCCTCCTTCTCTCTCTCTCTCCTCTCTCTCTTTCTCCTCTCTCTCTCTCTCACCTCTCCCCCACTCTCTCTCTCTTTGCTTTCTGCTTTCTACCTCTTAAACTGCTTTCCTTTACCATGTCCTTCTGCCATAAGGTTCTACCTCACCTTGGGCCCAGAGCTTTGGAGTCAGCTAATATTGGACTGAGACCTCTGAAACCATGAGACCCAAATAAACTTTCCTTCTACATGGGCACTACAGTCAAAGAGTTGAATGGGTAGTTTGGGTGTATAAAATTGCAGAGATAATCAGACCACATTCACTAAGACTTTGCCTTAGTAGAAAACAATCTACCCTCATATATAGAGGTTCTCCAGGATAAGTGAGTAAAAGGAGAATCAGGTAGGATTCCTATACCTGCTGAAGACTCATGGGTGGTTAATTTAGTTTTTAAGAAAGCTCTAACACTACTTCATCTGTCTCCCTTCAATCTGATAGTGACTACAACTAATGAAAGTTAGTGAAGTTTCTTGCACAGGGAAAAAATGTAGGAGAACAGAGATCTTCCTATCACAATTAAGGTGGCATTTGATATTTTAAAAAAAGCATTAGAGAACAGGCAGAAATCTACAACACACACCATGATGGGATTATTATACAATTTAGATAGAGGAATTTGATGAGAAGAAAGCAGAAGTGAACATAGCCCTGCAAAATTCAACCTTAAGATTGCCAGGGAAAAGAAAAGTAACCGGCTGCTCAAAACACTGAAGCAGATAGCAGATGTCAGAGGCAAGCAGCTGTGGCTTGGGAAATTCAACAAAATTCCAATATTCAAATTGCTTCTCTGGATATAAAGTGCTTGATAGCACAGTTTCAGATTTGGTCTGGGCTGCCAATGAACCATCTGTGAAAAATTAGAGTAATCTGCTGATGCCATCCACACAGGTAGGCACCAGTGTCCTCCGGTTGGAAAGAGACTTTTCTAGCCAGCTGATCGAGAGAGTCTTATAGAAACTAATCCAGTTGTTTGTGAAGACCAGAGTAAAAAGCGATTAAAGTTTAAGGACTACTTAGAAGGTGGCAAGGGCAACCCTATATCTGAATTTTGGGTTCATATTACATAATTGGATATTCTGGGTAGAGATGAGGATTGGGGAAGACTTGGGAAAATTACATTTCCAACACCAAGGAAAACAGGGTGATCGATCTGTGAAACCTGACCTTGTAAAGATGACAAAACATGTGCAGTAGGTTAACAAGCAACTTGTTAGTCAAATTGTGAACTTTAAAAATTTACTATCACAAGTACAGGAATAATTCCCTGGGGGATCAGAGAATACACTTTTTATTTTATTCCACTGTGTGTTGGATAAAATAAACATATGTAGATGCTGAAAGGTTGCTCACAAATAGGTCAGCTTGTGGCGGAAGTCTTTCATAATTCAAGATACATCAGCCTTGGCAGTAGCTGGGAATAAGAGCGAGTAATCAAAAGTGACCTAAACCATGACACCAGAGTTTCCAGATGGTATAGAAAAGAGTCCATAATTTATGATTGCCAGTGCAGTAAATAAATCTAAAACAATAGGCGTGGATGGGGAAGCAGTCACAGCTGACCAAAAGAGCAGTTGTAATGCAACCCACAGAAAGCGTGGTGCCAGAAGTAATTGACATAGTCGTCAAATCAATTTCCTAGGGTGCAGACACTCAAGCACTCAATCTGATTCTGTATGCCGCACAACGTTTGGATTATACAGCTGCCTCTAATTCAGATAGCCTTAGCTCAATGTGAATCCAATTCAAGGAACTGTCTGGAAGGGAACAGTAATTATTTGGACTTCCTTTCCGCAGGTTTACTGTTTTCTGGTCAAATTACATTCTTTTGGAATTGCATATATTCCATAGTAATTATTTTACATTTAACTGATGTTTGTTCTCTCCTTGTGTCACTTTACTTAATGGCATCCATGAAATCCAAGATCTGTCCTCCCAAGGCACCAGTGGGATACTGTTTCAGGACAAGAAAAGATCATGCCCAGTAGGATGTTCTTTACATTAATGATAGAATCGGTCAATTGATTGCAATGAGCCATACCCACGTGGAGAAGGAATAACTAATTATTTTTCCTATATTTCAATTTAGTGAATTTATTCAAAGATTAAATAATCTTTGCTGCAAATAATTTCGTTGATATTCATCTATCCAGCCTTAGCAGTCTGTCTGCAGCACAACAGACACTGGATTAGACACTGGAGTACGGAGATAAGGCACAAAGGCTCCACCTTTGAAGAATCACATCTTAGTGAGTTATTGAGATAGGTAAAGCGTCACATTAGAAGAATTACAGAGAAAGTACAAGGGTTAGTTGCAGGCACAGAAGAATCCCCTAAGCCAGTTGTGGATAGCATAGGGTTTGGAAAGCAGTAGATGATGAATTTTGGAGATGTCAACTAGCTATTGAGATTTGAAGCATAAGGAAAACTTTGCCAGACTGAAAATATTGTAAGACCCAATATCAGATAGGCTATAGCATTTTCAGGCAACCACATACTCTTCATTGCAAGCAGAACATGGGGTTTGTTAGGAAAGTGAATAGCGAGTGTGGAGACAAAAGGAGGCAGGCACGGATCAGGTGGCAAAGGGCGAAGGGTGAGATGCACCTCACAACACACTTTCTCTCACTATCTTTGCTTTATCACAGCAGCCTATGGGATCAAGATTGCCCCGATGTGAATATGGGCAAGGATCAAAGATGAGAGAGATTTGGCCATTTACTCAGAGTCACAAAGCTGGGGGTAGGTCCAGTTCTATCTATTTTGAAGATTATGGTCTGAATAGAACACTGTCTGACTTCTGTCAAGGGGTTCCCATAGTACTGTCTTCAACTACACATGGAAATTTTCAAACTGTTGGAAAATAGAAAGGTGGGATGATGGGTCTAACAGCAACATGCAAGGAGAGAAAGAGTGAAATAGAAAGTAGAAAGAAAGGAGGGATAGAAAACAAACGTACACCAATTTCAAATATCATAAAGGTAAAAGAAACTGACCAGTGCCCTCTAGGGTATATGGAAAGGCGGGAATTCCACAGGGGATACAGAGTCACCAGATTTCTAATGCTGCAAAAAACCTTCGTGAGAGCAGATTAGTAGATGATAAATTACATCCTTAATGACCTATTTGTTTGCTATTAATTTACCATTCTATCTTTAGCAATAAGGTAGGCCAAAAGGTCAGGAAGAAGAGACAGCAAGTTGATCATAGGTGCAAATGTCTGAACCATCATCAAGAGAGAAAGACAAAGAACTAGGGTGTGACCAGACCCAGTGGTATTAAAGAAGCAGCAAAGACAACAGAAAATAACAGGAGGTAGAATCCAGAAAGAATTCTGTATAGCAAATGAAACAGAAAGATAAAGGAAACAGCATAGCTCACAAAAAGAAAAAGATCGAAACAAGGGGAAAAAACCAGTTCATCAAAAGATATTTAAAGTGAAAGAAGACAAAGAACTAAATCTGGGTTGTTGTCTTAGTAAAATTCATCTTGTGTGTATTTACACAATAATACTTTCAATCGTAGAAAAAATAATAACAAAGAATGCTAGAAAAAAAGAGATAAATAATTCTACTTCATAAAACAACCACAGTTTATATTTTGACATGCTTCTTTCTAGTCATTCTCCTCCAAACACTTACACATAATTGTGACTATCATGTAGGAAATTTTGATTTCTTTTTTATTCTAGCATTTTAGAAAACATTTTTGCAATGTTATATAGTCAATATTTGCAAACATGCCCTTTCAAGCATAATTTAATGGCATTGGAGAATGTTATTATTACTTATTTCCAACAATAAGTAGTATTTCATTTTCCAAATGAAAGTGATTACCTGGTTTGTTGTATTTCAGTTTGAGACTTACGGTCACAGAAAAGACACTTTTATTCTCAGGGTTAAGAGATATTTAAACAGAAATAATATCAGAAAGTATAAAGAATAAATGTTGTAAGCATGAACTATATATTCAAGAATTTTCTGTTCTATCCAATAATTCAAATAATGAAGGAAATCTATTTTTATGTCTCCTTGAATTTTATAGAGATATCACATGATGATCAGGGCCCATGTCATCCATATCAAAAATTTACACTTGGAGCCAAACTGCCTCCAAGCAGAAAAAGAAGTGCTGTGGGAAAATGCACGGGCCTCCATTTATTAACAGAGCATGTAAGAACACTCGCGCAGACAGTTGAAAACAAGTCACTGTTCTTTCTGGATCACCAATGCTCTTTGTCTCATCTCAGGAATGATGAGATTCTGAAAAACCAACACTCTAGTTACAGAGGAATTTGTGACTCTTGTTGTGCTTGATCAAGTTCATTTCTAGTTCTAAAACAAGTTTAATTTATAGCTATTCTAATAAACTATTGTCAAAATTAACTAAATATTACCTTTCAGTCTGTGTATCAGTTAAATCATTATGTCAAATTAAGTTTTAATACAACATGTCAGATTCTTCTTTATCTAGCACAAATAAAGTAATCTATCAGAGGGAAGTATGACAACACTGGCATTCTTTACAAGTGAGGCTGAAATGATCCTCTGAATCCCCAAAGGTAATAATTTAGTGAAATAATAATCTATTCACAGTGTTTCCATTGAAATACACTACAAATAATAGAGATAGTCAGGTTATAGTGTTACACATTTGGAGAAAAAAATTTGCTAGAAAAGATGTGAAACCATTTGGACTATAAGTAGATCCAAGGTTTCAGATGAAGAAATATATATATATATATATATATATATATATATATATATATATATATATATTTTTTTTTTAAAGATGCCTTTTGGGAGGCTGAGGTAGGAGGCTTCTGAGATCAAGGCCAGCCCCAGCGAAGTAATTTGACTCTTTCTCAGAATTTTAAAAAAGAGGGTTTAGTGGTTGGAGATGCTGTTCAGTATTAGAGTCCCCTTGCGTTCAATTTCTACTAATGAAAAAAAAATTTTAAATATACCTTTTCGGTAGAATTCCATTGACACAAAATGATCACTACATTAGTTAACTTTACAAAATTTGTTCCTGTTACATATGAGTCACTAAGTCAACACAAGTGAACAAAATATACCTTGCCTCTGCCCTTATGGAACCTGGATATAAGACATTTCCAAAACTTATTTCAAAATACTAAGACCAGACAAATTCATTACATCATATATAAGAAAGCACATGAGCTTCACTATATATATATATGTGTGTGTGTGTGTGTGTGTGTACATATATGTAGCAACTTGGGTGGGTTGATTGTAAAAGAGGAAGAATTACTGATAATTAGAGTTTTGCATGAAGAATAAGTAAGTAATGACAAACCAGAACCCTATACCTAAAAATTGCCTCATCTTTCAAATGACACATTGAATTGCCTTAGTTGCACTTTTGAATATTTGAAAGCACTGGCAAATCTTTGAAGAAAGGATCTCTCTTGGACCTACAATGTTTCCTACAATATTTGGTGGTTGCATGGTTTTTTGTTTGTTTGTTTGTTTGTTTTGGGTTCTCTTGTTTTTGGAATTTTGGACTCTTCTTTCTCAATTTCAATGTTTTTATTCAAACCACAGAACATATTTTAAAATTAATGCACTACATAAAGGAGATGTTTAAAAGCATCATTTGGTTCATTTTAATTCATATTACCTATCTTTCTCATATGAATAACTCAAATTCTAAGCCCCTAGGAGCAATGTTACATCTTTGATGTAAATAAGAATAATCTGATAATTAACCCTAGAATTCTTCGGCACTAAATGTGAAAGCAAAAGGAATTAGTGTTAATAATGAAGGCAATTCCATACTTAATGGCCCTAACCATGAAGAATTTTTTTCTTAGTCAATAAATGTATCAATGAGGGGTGGGGGTTTAGCTCAGTGGTAGAGCTGTTGCCTGCCTGTACCAAGCCCTGGGTTTCACCCTCAGCACTATTAAAGAGAGAGAGAGAGAGAGAGAGAGAAAGAAAGGAAAGAAAGAAAGGAGAAATGTACCAATTATATGTATTTTTTCAATAACTTTTCAGAAGGAACCTTATTTTTCATGATTAATGATCAGGGTGGTGTTTCTTTCAAAGCTCATTCTGAATTTCTTGTGATTTTTTGTTTGATTAGCATAATACATTTATTTATGTGAATAGATGACTAGCCTTTAACCGCTCTGCCAGTATCTGGTTTCAGAGTGCATTACTCATTATGGAAGAGTTGCTAAGCACTTTTTATTGATGCAGCTACCAGGTCTAATTGTTGAACCAGTTTGTAATCCTCCTGCTGCTACAAAATACGGATGTGAGAAATTTGTTGACTCATCTATCTTATTTCCACCGCTTAGGGCAGTGTACCTCATGATGTCACCACTGGCCAATAAGTCACTTTCATTAAAGGTAGAATTGATTCAATTATATCATCATTCAAACGTATAATTCAAGAAAAGATTGACACTTGTACATTCCATGCAAATATATATATTTATATTGCATCTGTGACTATTTAAAAATAAAGTACATATTTCCTATCATGATCATGAAATTAACGTATTATCTATAAGAAAATGTGATGTACTAGTGAACATGATGATATAATGTATGTGAGGCTAAATTTCTTTGAAATGAGAAGTCTACAATATATTTTCATGCTGAGAAACAGAAAATTACATGATGGGTCCAGAAGAAAAAAAAAACATTTAGCTAAAACGACAAAGCAGAAAGAATGACAATTTTCTAAGATACGTGACTTTATCTTCTGCATTTTTGCTGTGTATCTGCCCCCAGGGGAGACAGCAGGCACTAAGCAGGATGCTAAGGTAACTGTGGAGAAGGTGGCGGTTGACAAAGGTAGAAATAGCAAGACTTCACCTGTTTTTGAAGCTGACTTCACCTTGTTTATTTCTTCGTAGAGACAGTGCTTCCCGGAGCAGAGGGCAGATGTATATGTTGTCCAGTGTAATAATAATGTGTCCCTCTGGGACAAAGGTTGGAAATGTTTATTTGATAAAAGATTTGCGAGTCCTAGCTCCAGATTCCTGTGATGTAAACTCACTGTGTGAGCAACATCTGTCTGTCACCCCTGAGGGACCTGAGGGACAGGAGGAGCCAAATGTGAAGCTCACGCTGCTGTGCCATGCCAAACAGCATCTCAGGATGCGTGAGGGTGGCAAGCTGCCTCCGTAGGTGCAGAGTGGATGAAATCTCAGGCCCTCACCGTCTCCACGCCACCATGCAGAATTTGGGGGGAGGGCGTGATGCAAGTACAATTTTTCATTTTCCAAACCAAAACTGTTAACTTAAATTGTCCATGTATTTAAATTTGCCCCTTTTTTCTTTCACTCGTTCATTTTTATTCTCGTGTGTACTTAACTGATTTCACATGTGATGAATGGGGGTTTCCATACCATCCACATCACTTCCTAAACCCTTTAAGTTCTTGCTGATGGCTTTTACTAGACCAGTGTATGTTTTTACAATGTGTATTCTGCCAGAACCTTGTAACACCAATTGTAAAGAGCTCCATAGGTTTACAATCACTTCCCCTCGTGAATAGATATAGGATGCTCCATGAGCTCTGAACAGACTCCTTAGGGCTCCCATCAAAGACCCAGGAGGTCTAGACAGGAAGAGGAACCTTGATCTTCATACAGAGTTGCAATTGCTCAAACAGGGAGTGTCACAAAATGCCATAAATTAGACTCCTAGATATATATTGTTTTCCCTTTCATGTAATGACCAAAAATGCCAAATGTTTTGCAGAAAATAAATTTGAGACCAGATACTGGAAAGAAAGCCACTTTTGACAGTGGATTCCTATGACATTGTACTGTAGAAACCATATCCTGGAGGAATTCCTTTTTCTAAAGAAGGGTGTCAAAATGTCACCTTAAGATGATTTATGTAAGGAGATTCAAAATATAAAAACTGTTATTTTATAGCTCCCTAACACAGCCTATAAAAATACCAAAGCTAGGTTTCCATTCAGAAAACACCAGCCCTGTGGTTTTCAGTCCTTGGTACAGGCATTGTAGAGGAGTTTCCAACACGCTTCTCAGTGTGGCACGATGTTCAATTGAGTCAACATGTGATATCTCTGCAGAAAATAGGTGGGAGAAAGGATATAATCTTATTCTGCCAAATAATTCCTCTGAACCATGGAAATTGGCACTAGCCATGAGTCTGAATCAAACTGAGGTGATACCAATCAGAGCACTCTATGAGGTGATTTTATACGCTCAGGCCATTTTTTCAGGGTTTTGCAGACTTTATCTTCCAGGGACTCTGTTGGATTTCCCACAGGCAAGTATTGTGCAGTGTTAGTATTTTGGAGATTATTGTTTCAGAAAAAAAAGAAGGTAAAGATTATTACAGAAGAACGTAGAAGCCCATAATATTGCTTTCCGTATATGTTCCAAGACTCGATTAAATAGGCCTTCATATGAGCAGTAGTTATTTGAGTAGCTTCCAAATTAATGTTAGGTAGGTAAATGTCCATTTGTCCACGTTGCATTGTACTCTGGAACAAAAAGGTCATCACCCTGATAAATTACAAGATGTTGCTAAATGCAAAGAGTTAGTTTAAAAAATAAGGACAATGAGAAACTTTGACAAATTCAGTAATTTTCTTAATATTTCTTCAAAATCACACTAAATTAGGCCTTTGGCTGAACACATATTAAACCTCTTCCCTTCCCTTTATCTCATACCAGGAACTCCCAGTATGCAACCAGTACAGGATCAACGACTTTTGACCACAGCACACAGAATGACTGAAGGGTTCCCTCGGAACTTAGTCTCAAGGACTCCAAGGACTGACCCACAGATCAGAGGATGCCCTTCTACATTAAATGCACTGTGTCTTGGATCTGATCCTGAAGAATTTCACATTTATAATTTCTCCTTCACAAGTGACAGTTCTAATCAAGGTCATGACCTTTCTTTCCAACACACACAATTGATTCCTCACTTCTATTTTGTTTTGAAAATGCAGAACAGACATTCAGGGGCTAAATATCAATACCATGAAAAATGGAGAGATGTCAAGAAGAACCATTTGCAGTGGACCATGTGCCTGCCCTAAGAGCTGGTTACACAGTTCAGCAAATACATGGCATGCACTTGTCTAGAAGAAGATAGACTCCAAATAAATTATTAAGCCTTTCCTGCTGGCGGACGGGACGCTTTCACATAGACTACAATGCGTGTCATCACATACAGCCAAAGGATAAACAGGCATGGACCAGCTTGAGAAAAATTGATAGTGACTGGGACATCCTTATTCATAACCACTTCTTTTCAGATTAAGAAAGCTTCAAACAGCAATTTCTATAATAATCCTATAGACCCTTAGATCTCTCAAATCACTATCCCCCCCACACAATGACCACAAAAATTCTATCACTGATTAGTAGATAAGTGTTTTAATTTGCTAGCATAGACATTTGCTATACCTTCAGACCGGATTGTATTTTAAGAGAGGTGAGTGAGTTGGACAATATTTGAGTACAAGGTGAAACATGGATACTTCTTTTCTTTTCGTTCTATGCCAAGAACATCAGAATTCATTCTTATGAGCAATTCTATTTCCCCTCAGTGACAGATACCTATTTACCTCTGCCTATGCTAACAAAAGGAGATTATTTGAGGCAATAGGTGATTGGCAGCCTGAGAGGCTAAAAGTAGAAATGAGATCTAAACAAATATTCCATTTTCTATTCTATTTCAAAAACAAAACAAAACGGAGTCATAGCTCTTAGGAGGTGGTGAAGGGAAAGGTACCAGACCAGGGAAAACAAAGAAAAAGGAAAGAAATAAAAAGAACAAAGGAAGAAAAAGAAAAGAAAAAAAAATTCACTGTATTTCAGTGTAAAATATGTGTCAAGGATTGCAAGTGGCAGAATATAAAGAAAGTGTTGGGAGCCTGTCCTTTTGATGAATAGCAGGGAAAGCCATTAAGAGGAATTTTGTGGGCGTCCAAATCTCAACTCAAAGCAAGCCCACGGAGTTGAATTTATGCCCCACCATTGACATTCACTGTTCTGCAAGGGAGCATATGGTGAGAAAATACTTTTGTAGCGTATCTGGCCCACAATAGTTATCCAACAAATCTTACTTGAATCTATATATGCATGAGGGATTCAGAGGGTTTTATCTTATTTTCTAAAATTCTTGCCTATGAATGAAAACCTGTTTCTGATTTGAATCACATATTTATACAAAGGACTGGATTCTGTTGAATTTAACATCACAAGGGTTGAAGAGTGTTATACTCTTCCCCCTTATTGGTATCTCTGGAAATATCAAGATGAAGTAGAAAGTCTAACTCAATTCCTCAGTGTGACTTTGCGAAGGTCATTCACCATTTGGGTGAATGTATTAACATAAGTAACCAGAGGTTGTACCCAAAGGTCTTTCCATTCAGGCAAGCATCAGATTCTGTTGTTTCTTGTGAAGAATAAAAAAAGGATAAGAAATCATAAAACTGATTCATGGGCAGATACATCTTGATAGCTAGAGAGGCCAATTTCCTTCCTGGTCACTAGCTCCGCCCGCAGCTGGCTTACTATGGATGTGATTTACCTCACTGGAAGAACTACTGAGAGTAGACTATGCTCTAGAGGTTTCCTAGACCAAAGCTCTCAAATAGTGTCCTTCGGCCCTTTGAAAGCTGGGTCCCATGGCTGTTCATGGGCAGCCTGTCCTGTTCTACCTTGCTTGACCATCGGAACTATTTACCTTGTTCATGTGTCTGATTCCCAGATAATAGATTTTTCTTCCTAAATCCTATAGAAATTGCACACCTTGGGGTGTAGGTGATGTCTATGTCTGTGCACACGCACACAGTATTCTTAGAACAGCAACTGAATAACAAAATTGGCAAAAATTAAACTGATAAATGAATAATCTCCCTTAGTCGTTTGGTGGCTACAGTCCTTGTCACTCAAATTCAGCTCCAAGTAGCCTATGTTCTCTCTTTCTGAACTATCCCAAGATGCTGAAGCTCATGTGTGTGTGTGTGTGTGTGTGTGTGTGTGTGTGTGTTCTCGTGTGTGTTACTGCTATTTTCATGAAAAGAAATGAAAAAGCCCTTTTCTATGTCAGAGACTCTAATTTCCTTCCAGATATTAATTGCTTTATTCATTATAACAACTTTATGGGGTAGGTAATATTTTTAGGCTCATTTTAAAGAAGAAACAAAACAATACACCACCGTTTTGCCCAAGCTCAGCCAGACAGGAAGTGGTAGTCTGGATTAGAGCCATGTGGTCTGGCTTCTCCCTTCCAGTCTAGGATTTCTCTCTATGTTATACCACTTTCTACACTACCATTTGTGCTAAAAATAAATAAATAAATACAATTCCATGGCATAAAAACTAAGGTTACCAAAATCTTAACATGCCTCTTTTATTCCAGCTTCAAGTTGTTTTTCTCTAGATGTAACCATTGCTCTGGCATCCTTGAATATGCGTCCAGAATTTTCTTATGTTAATATGGGTAAACATAGCATATATCCTTTCCCCCTCCTTTTAAACACGAACTTTTCACTAACTAAACACATTTTTTAACACATTGGGTCTTTTTTCCATTTAATTTTGCAGTTCTTTTATATCAGCTTATAAAACACTGCTTCTTTCTAAATTGGCTGAATAGTTTTTCCCACATATAAGTGTAACAAACTCATTTTGACCAATCTTCTGTTTAATTGCACAATTAAGTTGTGGCAAATCCTTTACCATGCACAATGTCTTCCATGTCAGGGTACACATATGTGAATTTTTCAGTTGGTTGGATTTCTAGAAATGGAATAACTTTATTTTTAATTTTTAGTGCCAAATTGTGCTTTATAGGGGGCCATACTCATTTATATGCCCATAGCAGTGTGCGCTTCTGCAATACCTTTGCCAACACACAATGCATCCTTAGACTCTGCCAACATACATTTGGGCCTTTGCCAGTTTGATAGGTGAAAATAGTGTCTGTGATTTTGATCTGAGTTTTTATTTAATTCTGCTAAGCATTTTTTCTTTTCTGTAACTTGTATTTTTCGTGCCTTTTTTACATATTTCCTGTATTTTCAGACTTTCACTCATAGTTTTATAGAATTTTTTTCCATGTTCAAGTGCTAGATTTTCAATATTATCTAAATTACAATTATTCTTTCTTGGATTGGCATTTATCTCTTGACTCTATTTTTGGATCATGAAGGAATTATTTAGAGGCAGCTGATTGAATCAATCATTTATTTTAGTGACTTGGGATTTATTACATACTTAGAAAAGCCTTAGCTTTATTGAAGTTTTAAAAAACAGTCCATTTTTCCCAGTAATTTATGGTTCCATTTTTATTTTTCCATTTACATATTTGATCCATCTGGAATTTATTTCTGAACACAAAGTATAGTCAGGATCCAGCTTTTATTTTTTGTTTCTTTGACCAAACTTTCTTGCTCTGTTGCTATGCCACTTTTCAAAAATAATGCAACATTTCTATTTTGAAATATTAATTCTATCATAAAATTTTTATGTGTGGATCCATTTGGTGTGTTTCTACTCTGCTGCATTAATCCATGTATTTGTGTACTAGTTACTACTGGTTCTACTATTTACGTAATGCTACTACTTTGCACTACATTTGAATCTAGTAGAATAAGTTAGGTCTTATTCTTTGTTGTTTTGGTTATTATTGCTAGTTCAAGGTTTTTTTCCTTAATAATTTAAGAGCTAATTTGTCCAGTTTAAAAGGCATGTCATTATTTTTGTGGTTGCATTAACTGTACATATTAATTTAAGCAAATCTGATGTTTATATTTATGATGTGTGATGGTGACTATTCTAAAAAATTGAGACTTCCCATTTCTTTATGTCTTCTTCTGAGTTGTAGAATAACATTTAAAACCTACTTTTTATAGAAGATCATAAATATTTCTTTCTATATTCTTATTCATACAGGTTAATACCACTGACGTTGATAGCTGTTTTCTTCAAATATGGCTTATCTATGTGATTCTTAATTTTTCTGCAGGGCCAAACCAAGTCCAGGTATGCTTACTACTCACACAGCTCGCTTTCCTTGCAAACTATGAGATTTCAAGTTCAGCATATTACACTGGGTAACAATAACATGCAAGTCTTTTTAATGATATCCTATAATAACCATCTTCTCAATGTATATCTTTAAGCCATTATTTAATTCTCACAATCTTTTGAATACTTACTGTGATTTTATATTTCAAAATTTTAGCTCTTTCCTAGTTTATTTGAAGATCAAAAATGTGTATCCATTTCATTTTTGCATTTTCTAGGATTTTCTCATAGAGTTATTCTTAACATTTTCTCTGAGAACATATTACTTACTAAAATATTACTAAATTTACTTCACCTGACCTAAAACCTTAATGTAAGCTGAAAGTTTAGTACATTTCTTGAAGTGACACAAATACTGAAACAATAATGCATGTTCGATTGGTGGATAAATAGTGATATCTTTGAGAGGTAATATTATTAAACATATTATCAACTTTAAAATTGGAATAGTTATTCATAAAACAATACAGTGATTTATTTAGATGCAAATTTTTGACTCATTCAAGAAATGATAAAAGAATGCCACTATGTTCCAAGCACTAGGAGGCACAAAGGAAAAACAAATGTTAAGCGGATCACTGATTTTATTAGACATATGGACAGACACTTAAGAATAGAGATAAAAACTGATGCAAGAGTATGGAAAAGGGTCCCTTTGGTTCAATCTGAAGAACAAGTTAAGACTTCCTAGAAGAGATGGAAGTGAAACTGAGTCTTGAAAGTTGAATACAAGGTAACCAAGGAACTGAGATAATACTTCTTGTCAAAGGAAGTCTATGATCCAAGACATAAAAGCAAAAATCTATCATGGTGCAGTAGGCAGTTTCGTGTCAAGAGGCTGCATGCACTTGAAAATCCCGGATGTTCACCTTAGACTGTGCAAGTTATATGAGCATCTCTGAACATATATTCTTCTGTTTTCAATTTGAGTTGTTCTCATCATAGAAATTTGCTCCTTTTCTTACTGACCAAAATGTTGATGATGATGATGGTAATGATGATGCTGATGATGATAGTTGTATTGATTTAGCTAATTTCCATAATCCTTTACAGAGAAATCATTATTTGCCTGATAACATGGTTAATTTTGCAAGGACTGTAAGGTTTACAAGACTTTGTTTCTACCAAGAGGTTAAAATTTTCATACTTGTAGTAACTCCAAGGAAAAAGAGCCTCTTTTGCTGTCACTTCCAAACTCTCCATCTCCTGCTGCAATTTATTATGTCATTTTTATTGAACAAATAATTTGCATAAGTACTCCTTATAAATTTATGTCTCTTGTGGTTTACTTTTCAAGTGGAAAGGTATTTTTAATAAGAATGTTCATGTGCATTTCTTAATGCTCGTTCACCCATGACTTAATTTAGCTTTGGCATTTTACTTTGCAAACTCACAAAATAAAATGTAAGAAATACCTCATGTGCATTATCTTAATGTTTATTATCATGTTTAGTATGTTTTTAATCTAAGAAACATTCAACTTTAATCCAATCAGATAATGCTATTTTTGAGCCTCCCATTTATTCTTGAGTTTTTCCAATCATTAAGAAATATCAAGGCCAATTACATCATCCTCAGAAATTTTTGTTATTGATACAGAAAATGAATATAAAATAATGGACTCATTTTCTATTATTCTTTCCTTATAATTGAGGACATTTATTTTGATATGTACTTCTTCTCTATGCAAGAATTTATATATAAAGTGGATGGTGGGAACCATATTAGTACTGGAATCTGACTTTTGAATCCAATCTTAGTTTAGATGGAACTTTGGGAGACTAAAGCTGAAAGCTGAGACAATCACTTCTCCATCCCCACCCTGCATGGCATGTGGTTCAGAACCAAGCTGCATTTTGAAATGTTTGCCAACATTTACACAGCACTGTAGTTTGGAGCAAATATTAGCATGTTAGCTACTAAGTGGAGGGCCCACATTGATCCCAGATCTCAAATGCAGGACACTCCCCAGAAACTACTGTGATCAATTAGAGTAGTGCGATGAAATCTGAAGAGAGAAAGACAAACAGTTTGACCCAAATATAGATGCTAGTTGTGTATAGATCACCTAAAAATGTCCAGTTTCTCTGATGGAAGACATGGTAACAATGCCTTTAGTTAGCTGTAATATTCTGAAGGTTAAAATTGATGCTGTAGCATTCTGGAACAGGCTGGGCAGAAACATGAATGTTTAGCATATCGAATGTCATGCTTTTGAGGAATTAACTAGCCTTTCATTTAGTCTAAAGCATTGTTGCAACAAGACTTACATGTGAATTTTTGAAATGATTATGAACCAGCTAAGAGCTGAGACTAAACCTGCATTTGTCTACCACTGCCATGGGAAAAGGAAAACCTTAATTACAATGCTTGTCTTTGAATAATATTTCAGTTGTAACAGCACATTTCTTCCAATTTTGCATGATAAGTGCATTAATATTTATTCATATTCTATGACCTTTACATAATTCTCCTGGGTGCTATTTTCCAAACTATGATGTTTGCTCTCTTTAAAAAAAATTCTTCGGTACTTACCACTTATGCACTTCCAGCTACTCCATTTTTTATAAAGTGCTAAGATTATTTAAGAAAGTGCTCAGAGAAGGTGTTGACTCAGACTCAACTTCACCACTTTTAAAACTACGGAGGGAAGTTGTTATTAATATCTGTTATTAATCAATTGAAAATTAAGATAAATTAATTTGTTCCCTTCAAAATACTTGATTTTAAAACAAACATCTGACACAAAAGACTACATATTCAATGATTCTATTTATATAAAAAATTATGAAAAGGAAAAGTAGGATGGTAGAATTTGATGAAATGTTCCAGAAATCAAAAGGATAAATAAAGGCATGTGCAAGCAAAGGGTGCCAGAGCTCCTTTGGGGTAGATACAAAGATTCTCAATCACTGTTACAGTGATGGATACACAATTTTATACCTGTGTCAAAAATGACTCAGGCTCAGTGGTGCACACCTGTAATCCCAGGAACTTTTGAGGCTGAGGCAGGGGAATCACAATTTCCAAATCAACCTCAGCAACTTAGCAAGACCCTGTCTCAAAATAAATTATAAAGAGAACTGAAGATGCATGTAGCTCAGTGGTTAAGTGGCCCTGGGTCAATCTTCAGTACCAATAAATAAATAAATAAATAAATATCAAATTAAGTGATATCAGCATAAGGGCAGAGTAGGGAATTAAAAAATTTAAAAATTCTCATCCCTCCACAGAAGCTAGGAATGAACTAGGAAAAGCTATGACTACTATTTAAGAACTCTGGAAATTAACCAAGTGCTTGTAGCAATCCTGTGAACATTTACTCAAAGAAAAGAGAAAAAGCTAAACCCTAGGAAGGATTGGGCAGCATTTAAGGCACTCTGGTTACGTCCCTCATCCCATAGCTCAGTGGCCTTGAATAAGCTCATGGCTGGTACAGATGCCAATAGCAGACCTTATGCTCAAAGAATTGTGTTGCTTATTTTAATCTGTCTGCCAAGTCTATGAAGGACTAGCTCAAAGGGCCTGGTTTATCTCACTTAACATTGAAGTCTCCTGGTGCTGTGTTTGGGAGTACAATAGATCCAATTATGTTTTAATGTAGATATGCATATGCCACAGAATACCCCACCATTCTGTATTCGCCAACTGAAAAAAGGAAATGTATTAGTTTTTGCTGCCTGAATGGATAACTGTCAACCATTGATGAAACATCTTGGAAGGAAGACTGGAAAAGGAGAAATTTGGAAGAAAAGAAAATGTGAAATGTCCTGGCATTCTCCTAGAAATGTAAAAAGGTCACCTTGGGCTGGCTGTATGCTCAGGAAGACCTGAGAAAGTCCTTAGAGAAACAGTTTATATATCATCAAAGCTAAACTAATACTAATCTTACCAAGACTGTTAAAATATATCAGTCATAAATCCCAAACAACTCACTAATAAAATGACCCAAAAATACATAGTAAAAACTTCACACTAGAATTAAAATTGAACAACATGGAGAGATGACAGTAAGGGAAGAACAGAGGAACTCAATTAATAAAAGACATAGTAAATGGCTTTGAACGATGACATTAACCCTATTTGTAAGAGTTTTACCCTCATAACCTAATAGCCTCCCAAAGATTCTGCCATCATCTTAGAGGTTAGAATCTGAATATGAATTTTAGAGAAGTAAAAATATTCAGATGAAAATATCCAACAAGAAAATGAACCCCAAGATGTATGAAACAAATCTGAGAGAACTGAGGAAAAAGATGGACAGTCAACAAAAAAATCTGTAAACCTCAGTATCCTACTTTCAACAATGGACAGGGAAACTGGACAGCAAGGGAATGCAAAAATGGAACAACATGACAAACCAGTTTGAGTTAACAGACATATGTGCACATGTGTGAGTCTCCTGGAAAGATCACATGTTGGAACACAAGATAAATCACAACTAATCTAAGATTGAAATCATGCATAGTAACCTTTCTGATCACCTAGAATGAAGCTAGAAATCAATAATACCATGAAATCTTGAAAATCCACAAATATGTGGTAATTAAACAGCATATTCTTAAATACCCCATGGATCAAAGAAGAATTACAAGGGTATTAGAAGTTACTTTGAAATGAGCAAAACAACATACAACATTCTAAAACTTAAAGAAGGCATGAAAGCAGTGCACAGAGGGCAATACCTGTAAATGTTCAACAGAGAATAAAGATCTGAAATTAATTATCTAAGCTTCCTCTTTAAGGAAATGGAAGAAAAAGGGTATACAGAACCAAAGAAAGTCAATGCAAAGAAATAATAATCAAGAATAGATAAACAACAGAACCAAAAGTTTGGTTTATTGAAGGGATAAAATATTTATAAATTGGGCAGGGTAGTGCATGCTTATAATCCCAGATATACAGGAGACTGAGGCAAGAGGATCTCAAATACAAAACCAGTCTTGGCAATTTAAGAAGACCCTGTTTTAAAATTTGAAAAATAAAAGAAAAAGGACTAAGGATATTGCTCTGTAGTAAGGCACCCCTGAGTTCAATCCCCAATACCAAAAATGACAAAAAAACCCCCAACAACAATAACAAACAGAAATAAAATAATTATAAGATAATATTTTAAAGAGCATAATCAAAAACAGATTTTGTTTTCCAGGAAGCTGATTATAAAACAACAAAAAGTTTGAGAAGGAGATAACTGAGTTAGACTAAGGTCAGAAAACAACTATAAAAGAATGTTAACTTGCCTTGGTTTTAACAGGTATTTTTCCTTAATTTTTTTATATTCCCTCTCTTTAGTATTACACAATTTATCTATGTTTAAAGCATTAATTTTTAATTATAATTTTAAATTCATAACATGTAAATATAAGTTTTTTGAAGACATGCTTGGAGTTTTGGCTTTTCGAAACCACATCATATTACTGTACATAATTCATAACTTAGCTCTGAAAAATGATTAAGCAAAGTCTTTGGAAATTGACTTAAACCCTCAAATAAAAATGGAAATATTGTGTTTCCACATGGAGGCTGTCTTAGTCTATTTTCTGCTTCTATAACAAAATACCACAGACTGTATAAAAAAATTAATTTCTCATGGTTCTGGAGGCTGGTAGTCTAATATTAGCATGCCAGAATCTGATATGGACCTTCCTGCTGTATCATAACAGTGAATGGCATCACATGGAGAAGGAGGCAGCATAAATCCAGTCAGGTCTTTCTTATAAAGTCACTTTGCCATCATCGAGTTCCTCCCTCATGACCTCATGTAACTGGAATTTCTTTCCAAAGACCTCACCTCAAATACCAAACAAAAACAAATTTGAAAATTAAATTTCTAACACTTCAGTTTTGAGCAACTTATTCAAACCATAGCAGAGACAAAACTTACAATACCATGATCTATTTTCTTTTAGAGGGTGGTTGATTTTGAAGGACATAGAATTCTTTGGGAAATAAAGAGAAGTCAAGTTCTCTAAGAATGTTTGCACCAAATGCAGCTTTGGGTAGGATAAAAGAAGACCCAAATGCTACAACTTGTAGATTACAATGCCAAATCCATCATTCCCTGAAGTAGACTGTCCTCAGCCAGACTGTCTGCAGGGCAAAGATATGTCAGGGGCCTTACACTTCCCTTCTACCTCGCTCTATCACTCTTTTTTATTTGGATGAAAATTGTCTTTTCCATCCACCACCAGTAAAAACATACTGACTTTCACAAGGCAGACCAATTATAAACGAATCTGCCCCGAGGTGATACTGATAATTTTAAGAATGTTTGGAGTCATTTTCATTGTATCAGCTAGAAGACCTGAAAAAAGTTGGGTCTCTGTTGGTGGCCTTATAAGCATTTCACGTAGATTGCTTTTTTGACTTAGGGATGTTTCCAGGACCTCTAGAATTTTACCATGTGGGTGTGCACCTGCTCTTATCACCTGCAAGGTTACCTCCGTCTCAATTGGTGTTCAGATCTACCCTCACCACCTGGAATCCTCCCTGCAGCAAAACTCCATAATTGAGAATATTACATACATTCAGTGCTTCTGTCATGATTTTTGACATTGTGGAGACTTTAGAAGGGCACTGGTGGGGGTTGGGGCTGGGAGGAAATGTAGCCCGTTCTTCTGGACTGTACCTCTCCACTCCATAAGGACTGGTGGATGCAGGATCTGCAGGTAGACACATTGCTATGCCCCAGCTCTAATAGTTCTATGGCAGATGCCGCAGGCTCCTTCCCCTTGGTGCCCAGAACTTGGCAGTAACAACAGAAGCACACAGCAGGGTCGAGCTGATGGGCCAAAGAAGCAACTGCCCTTGTCACAGGTGGGAAGGGCTTGCTCTTCATATGGAGGAAATTAGGGCAAGCCAGGTGGCCAGGCAGTGAGAATTAAAATGTGTTCTCTGGTGGGCATCCTCCAGGCATGGTCCATCCTTCTTCTAAGGACTGAATGGGCAGGTTTTTACATTCTTTAATATTCAAAAGAGAATGTGTGTTTTTAGCCAGTATTAGCAAATTTTATTCTCCATGATTTACTATAAGGGAAAGATAGAAATGGTTAGGTATTTGGGAACAGGGGGGCAGGTGTCATGGACGGGTTGACAGTCATGTGAACAATGTAGATAGAAATGTAAAAGAAGAAAAGAAAGAAAAAAGACCCAGTGTGCAGCAGAAGAACAACCGGTGGTGTTAGCAATGAAGAAGAGAGCATACTTTAAGAGTGCCACTGTTTGGATAGCATGCCTTCAGACTGGAAAAACAAAATGGTAGCAGAGGAGCGGATGTTCTGAAACAAAACCAAATACATCTCTCTGGAATTTATTTAAAATTGAGTAGAAACTTCAATGCAAATTTTTGCAAAGGGCAGATGAAAGACAGAGCTTAGGTGGAGAGGAAGACAAGAGAACAGAAGGATGTTAAAAGAATGCAGTGTTTTACATCTTCCTGTGTTATTTGTGATTTCATTACACTTAGTTGGAAAACGACTAGACCCTGTTCTTACTTGTAGTCACAACCAGACCATAATTTATTTCATTTTCAGTACGTTCATTTTGAAACCCTGACAGGTCAATCCAGAGAGAACTTCCCATCAGTATTTGAAGAGGACAGATTTCTTTCTGTGCAAGAAAATGGAGCTTATTTAATTTTCTTATTTCCTAGGGGTACTATCTAATATCTTATATTTGGTCTGTAGAAAATAAAGTTCCTCTTTTTATTTTGTAAGGTTCAATATTCCCAAAGTGGTGAAAAGATATTCAGATATTCAGGCACATTGGTGCTGGCTAAATAATACCTGATATTTATCTGCATATCAGCAAATCAGCCAGTTATTTCTGTTCTGAATAATTCAGAAAAACAAAGCTGGCCTATTGCTATCGCTTTGAATAGCAGCATTTCTTTCAAAAACAGTCCCTCTAGATAAGCCTGTATCTCGACACTGTGTTAAAGACTGTTCCATAATGTAGAGAATCAAATTAGTATCTAATCTTGCACTTGAACCTGCACAAAAAGGTCTTTGTCGAAAAGAAGAAAAACAATGCCAGCAAAAACTATATTTCCTGAGCTTTTCAAAGTCTTCTTATCACAACACAGCTCAGATGCTGCTTTCTGAGTGATGGTCCTTTGTTTCCAACAATTGCCAAACTTGTTTTAATGTAAGTTTGATAATAAAATAAATAGGTACCAAAAGGAATGTTGAAGAAACAGATCAGCTGTTACTGTTCTCTTGGCTTGGCCAATATACAAGACAGTAAAATAGATTAGATGCTGAGAATTGCCGAAGAGCCTTGAGGCCATGGAATCCTATCCTCTTCTTTGGGGTAAGAACAAATTAAAGCTTAAAGGATTAGATGGGGATGCAGAGCTACTTATACTGCTATGACTCAGTCTCAAGATTATCTTTCCCTTACTCACAAGTCCTCTTTATACTTAAAAAAAAAAAGTATCCTTTGCATGTCCCTTTCCCCAATCAAAGCACAGATGCTTCCTCAGGGCATTGGCTCCAGGACACCCTCGCTCCTATCCTCTCCCATCTCCCCCAAGATACCCAAATCTGCCATCCTTAATATGCAACTCTGCTATAAAAATGATGTCATATTTGCATATAAACTATGCATACCCTACCTATACATTAAGCCATCTCTAGATAATTTCCAAAACCTAATACCATGTAGACAGTTATTGTATTATATTCTTTAGAGAATGGTGACAAGAAAAAGACTGAACAAGTTCAGTAGAAAGACAGATTAAAAAAAAATTCTATCCATTATTGGTTGAATCTGCTGAAATGGAACCCAAGGATTTGGAGGGCCAATTGCAGTGGATACACAGTTTTTTGTAAGCATCAGTTTCTCTCTCTTTCTTACAAGGCTGGTCTCTTTCTGAAGGTGCAAAACAAGGCTATAGGTTCTGATATACACTGTATTTAATTTTATAAAGGCTTTCTTCCCTCTTTAACTGGAAGCTCCTTGGAGGAAATCTCTCTTTCATTCCTCTAAAGTAGTTATATCTAGGGACTAGAGCGGTGGCTCAGCAGTTGTGGCGCTTGCCTGGCATGCACGAGAATGCAGGTTCGAATCCCAGCACCACATGTACAGCTAGGTGTCAGAGCAACGAGGGGCACATGAAAAACTAAATGAAATAGATTCTCTCTCTCTTTCTTTCTCTCTTTCTCTTAAAAAAAATAGTCATGTCTATGTCTTTCAGATTCTAGTACAATGTTTTATACCTGGAATATATAAAGATTTGCAGATGAAAAAATTATTGCACTTTACAACTGTTAGGGACTGTATGTGTGCCCCCAAATTGCAGATGTTGAAACCCTAAACCCCAATGTGATGATATTTGGAAATAGGACTATTGGAAGGAGATTAGACTGTGAGGGTAGAGCCCTTGTGATGGCCTTATTGAGTAGCCTCTGGGCTGCTGCATGCGTATGGACAGTTTTTTTTATGGGGGGGGGGAGGTGCGATCAGTTTCCCAAGAAGTATTCAGTTAAATAATAGTCCTTTCATATGTTCCAATAATTAAAAGAATCTTGAAGTCAAATGAATCTGGGTGCAGTATATGCAATATCCCATTTGGAGATTTCCCAAATGCACACTTATTAAAGTGTTCAAATCCCTTAGAAATCTATTTATATCAAATCAGTATTTCAAGACATTTTTGAAACTTCTTAACATCCTGAAATATCATTTTTGGAAAGGCTCTGCTGAAATCCAAAAATAAATCACAGATTGTTATTCCTAGTTAATTTATTTTATTATTTTGCGGTACTGGGGATTGAACTCGTATTGTCTGCACTGAGCTACTTCCCCAGTCGTTTTTCAGTTTTTATTTTGAGACAGGGTCTCACTAAGTTGCCCAGGCTGACCATTAATGTGGCAGTCCTCCTGCCTCAGCCTCTCGAGTAGCTGGGACTAGAGACTTGTACCACCATGCCCAGTTCTTGTTAATCAAGAAAGGAAGGAAGGGAGGGAGGAAAGAAAGAAGGAAGAAGCATTCATGAGCAGGACATAGGGATCCTGTTACAATGGTCAAAAGAATTTTTTTTAATAACAATTTTGAAAAGCATCTCAAAAATTCAACCATTGTTGCTCCCAGGCTTTTACTTCAATAAATAAAGTTGTAGGACATGATTTTGTATTTACTTCCACTTAACAAGACTGTCTTATAATTCTTTTAGTTTGTCTGGCTTTTCAAAGCGCTTGCTTGACAGATTTTTAGATGAGCAGCTAATCTGTCATTTACAGAAGGAGCAGTGATGAGAGGGGCACTGCCTAATTCATTCGTATGCTCTTTTATCTGTTGATTTAATTTATTTCATTTATTCTTTATTAAAAAATTGACAGGGGAAAATATTTAATCACAATCTTGCAGGTTAAAGAAAAAATGATGCTGGTATCAGGCTCAGGGCAGCAGGAGAAAGCTGGGATATTTTTGGTCCCAGGAGGAAAGGAAAATGTGATTGACCGGTGTTTATCTGGCCTGTTTTATTCTGGATTGTCATGGGTGCCACAACAGTGGTGGCAAGTTTCGTGCACGTGACAGGTATGCATCGAAGGTTTTTCTGCATTGTGTGTAATCATGAACAGGATTTCTCACCCGCATTGTTTTTAAGGTTGAATTTTTGTTAGGTATGACTGAAGTAAATTATAAACCAGAATTTGGCTGATATTTTACCTATAGAGAGAAGGTCATTCCATGCTGCTGGCCTTTTGAGACGTTTGTTATAGTTTCTTCTATTTGCAACTCTCATTTTTAAAGTGTTTTTCATTGCTTATTTCTGGCTCTGGAGATATCTTCAGAGATAACTGCCTACAGAGGTAGTGTGTCTACAGAAATATACTATCTCAACCACTAAACCACAAAAATAGGTCTTTTTTATCCTTTTTTTGATACACCAGGGATTAAACCCAGAGGCACTTAACCACTGAGCCACATCCCCAGGCTGTTTTATGTTTTATACTGAAACAAAGTTTGGCTATGTTGCTTCGGGCCTCACTAAGTTGCTGAGGTTGGCTTTGAACTTGCGATTCACCTACCTCAGCCTCCCGAGCTGCTGGGATTACAGGTGTGCACCACCATGCCTGGCTACTTTGTTGCTTCTGATGGTTATAAAGCCAATGGTAAACATCTTTGGAATAATAGGAATAGGATTCAATTTCTCTTCTTAAAAATAAATGGTTGTTCCTTTGAGCAACTATTTGACAAAAGGAGCAGTAATGAGAAGGGGCACTGCCGAATCCATTCATACACTTTTTTTATCTGTTGACTTAATTTATTTCATTCATTCTTTACTGAAAGTATTGATGGGGGAAATATTAAATCAGAACCTTGCAGGTTTAAAAAAATGATGGTGTTATCAGGCTTAGGGAAGCAGGAAAAAGCTGGGATGACCTCTCTGTAGGGAAAATATCAATCCAATTCTGGTTTTTAATTCATTTCAGTCATAACTAATAAAAATATTCAGCCATAGGGAGAATGATATTGCATCATTTCCTGGCAAATGGATGGAACTGGAGGATGTCATGCTAAGTAAAATAAGACAGGCTCAAATAATTTATTCAGTTTCTATTCTTAAAAAGAAACCATTGCACAGGGTGTGATGGTGCCTGCCTATAATCCCAGTGACTCCAGGGGCTGAGGCAGAAGGATTGCAAATTCAAAGGCAGCCTCAGCAACTCAACGAGGCCCTAAGCACCTTAGCAAAAATCTGTATCAAAATAAAAAAATATAAAATGCGCTGGGGATGTGGCTCAGTGGTAAAGGACACCTGGGCTTGATGATCCCTGGTACCACAAAAAAAAAAAAAAAAAAAAGAGAGAGAGAGAAGAGAAAGTTTGCTCCTTTTGAGCAATCATTTCTTTTTAAGAATAGAAATTGAAGCCTATTCCTATTATTCCAAAGATGTTAACCTTTGGCTTTACTGCCATGCAAAGTGACAAAGTAGCCAGGTACAGTCCCACTCCATATCCAGGGGACCTAGGATCAGCATACTACAGTGAACACTGGTTCAGAGCAGCTCAATTCACAATAGCTAAGCTATGGAACCAACCAAGGTACCCCTCAACTGATGAACAGATAAAGAAAATGTGGCACACACACAGGATGGAGTGCTACTCAGTCATAAGGAAGAATGAGAGTATGTAATTTTCCAGTAAATGGATGGAACTGGAGTATATGAAACTAAGTGGAATAAGTCAATCTCAAAAAACCAAAGATCAAATGTTCTCCCTGATATGAGGAAGCTAACAGGACATAAGGAGAACAGAGGAATAGTTAAAGGGGAAGGAAATGGAGGAAGGAGGATTGAAATAGAGAACTCTCACACTGAATCTCATAAACATATATATCAAAGCTATTTAGTAAATAACAGACCAGTAGAGGGAAGAGAAGATTCTGGAGGCTGAACAAGAATCATTTGTACTGCTTGTTTTTATAAAAATGTGATATTTGCCCTATTCTCAAGTATATCTGAAAAGATCGGGGGTGGGAGGAAAGGAGAGGAAGAGGAAATGCAGGAACTGAGTTAAAACAAGGTATTCTCCTAGCTTTTATAAGTATTTCATTGTACATACTGTTGTCACATATGTTAAAGAAGAAGCATGTTTTTCATAGGTATAAAAATTATGTGAATATACTTGGATATATTAGAATAAATATATACCTGAGAAGGACAGGCAAGGGATCAGGGGACAAGAAGAGGAAGGTGGAGGAGTGCTAGGGGGGGATTTTAGGCAAATTAGATTGTTATATTGTGTGCATCTATGAATATGTGACAACAAATCCCATCATTACATACAACTATAATGCACCAATAAAAAAAGAAAAAAAAACATAGATTGAAAAGACAAGAAAAATTAAATCGTTGCTTCTCAATAAAATTGAAGAAAATCATTCCTACTAGTAACATGAAAAAATTTTCCAGGGGGATAATCTAGTCAATTTTTGCTCCAATGGACTCTGGTAGGTGGGGAAGCTTAGTTTAGGCTTGTATAACAATCGTAGGAAATTACAGCGATCAATCTAAAGATTTCTAAAGTGGAGGTAATCTGAGATCTTGTCTGAAGACTGGCCTTGGACTTGAGCTTATCTCTGACAGTAGTTCTTGTAATGTTATTTTCTTGCAGGAATTTATCCCTCTGAGATCTTTCTACATCATTATCATATGCGAGGTCACTGGTAAAGTCACTTTCTCCAAAGTTCTAAATATCTCAAAAACATGGACCCTAAGATCAAAGTTAACACATATGTGTTCATTTAACAATATATATTGAGCATTTACTGTGATCAGGTGCTAATATATTTTAAGTTTACTCTGAAGTGGTAGGGATCCAATATAAACCAATTCAATAAAGAAGAGGCGTGTGCAATCTTTAGTTGTGCTAATACCAGTAAGTGAACACAAGAACATATTTTGGAGGGGATGAACATGAGACTGAAATCAGATCAAAGTTGGAGGTCAGAGACGCTACTTGAGGGAATGGCACTGAAGCAGAAACCAGAAGATAAATAAGAGCTAAGATGAGAGACTTATGCTTTTTGAGGTGACAGGAGATTCAAAGGAAGGGGGAATGGTGCTCTACACAAAACGTGCAGCATATGCAAAAGTCCTGCTGGAAAGTGTGAGGTATTCTGAAGATGTGAGAGAAAGAAAGTAGAATTAGTGAATGCGGGAGAGGGTGAGTCAAAATGAGGTTGAAGAGGAAAACAGTGTTACATCATCGCAAAGTGAACATGTAGGAGATTTTAGCCTTAGTTGAATGTTCCTAAATGGGAAGGTGGCAAAGATATATGATTTTATATTTTAAAAATGCATATGGCTATTGTATGAAGAATGAACAGTGGAGTGTCAGCAATGGATGTGGCAACATTATAAGTAAAGGGAATATGGAGAAATTATTGTTTTGTTTTGTTCTAAAGAGACAGAGTGACAGTGAAAGAGAGACTCAATTTTATTTAGTGTTTCATATGGCTTTCATTGCTCCAACACTTCGTTGTGTATGTGGTGCTGGGGTTTGAATCCACATTCTTGGGCATGCCAGGCAAGTGCTGGAACCACTGAGTCGCTTCTCCAGCCCCAGAAATTATTTTTTTAAATGATATAAGAATAACTGTTCCATGGACCTGAGTGGAAACATCGGGAACAAAAACGATTTATGCTTGCAACAATTGTAGAAAAATAATTGTTGATGCACTTGCCATCTGTCAGCAATGAGACACAATCATCTTGGAGACTTCTTCCCTACCGATATAGTGCTTAGATGGCTGGACTAGGTGGGCTCTCTTGATTTATCTCTGTCTTGAGGTGGTCTCTCCAGCATAGTCACATTGGCATAAGCAGATTCTCACATGGCAACTCAGGATGCAAAAGTGTGTGTCCCACTAGGCATGGTGGCACATGCCTGTAATTCCAGGGACTTGGGAGGCTGAGACAGGAGGATCTCAAGTTCAAGGCCACCCTCCGCAATTTAGCAAGGCCCTAAGCAACTTAGTGAGACCCTGTCTCAAAATAAAAAAAAAACAAAACTAAACTAAATAATAATAAATGGCTAGGGATGTGGTTCAGAAGCTACATGCCTCTGGGTTCAATCCACCATACAAAAAATAAAAATATAAAAAACTTTGTGTCCAATACAGGCAGACTCAGCTTTCTACGACTGAACTCAGAAGTCACATAGGTAATCTCAGTTCCTTGTTCTCATTCCATTTGTTAAACGTAATTCAGTAAACCCAATCTATATTTAAAAGGAGGGGATTTAGATCTAGACTCCATCTGTTGAAGAGAAAGCAGTCAAGGATATTGTAGATAAGGGTTAAAATCCCCACAATAATTTAGGATGGGAGGAGAATGCAGTTTCCTAGGAGCCCAAAGAAGAGGTAGTTTAAATTTTCTTCGCAGAGCTTTTATTTTTGCAATCTGAAGAGTCTTCACCCTCTTCTTTCCGACCCTCCCTTTTCTGGTTCTGTAGAAAAATTGATCTGTAGCAAACAACCTGTGTTACTTACTTTAATCCAAGACTGATTATGTAAAAAGAAAGAGAATAATATCCACTTTCAAGAAAAGTCAGTCAGAGGCAGAAGTAATTCAATTTATGAATTTAATATTGCAGACTGTTGAGCCAGCTCAGGGAGAGATGACTCTGCTTTGAAGATTGTTTGTCCTCAGCTGAATTAACTTGGTGGTGCCAATCATTTTTTTTCTCCAAGTGTTTTGATGAAAAGATAATGGAACCAAAGTAAAACATTTGATTACGTGTCAGTGTGTGAGTGAGTGAGTACCACGGAGCCAGCCTTCAAGAGGTGCTTCATGTTCTCACTGCACTGAACAAGCCAGAGAGAACATCAGCCTCCAGGTGGGTGGGAGCTGGAAGCCATCACAAACATTTATTGGGTCCTCTGTGTGCAGCCCCTGGACAATGGCAGTAGGAAAATCATCAGCCATTGTTCCAGTGCAGGAGCCTCTGACATGATCTTTTCTAAGTTCCTTGTCCAGGGCTCCATGCCCACTCCAATTTTTTTTTTTTTAAGAATATGTTGGAGCACTGGTGTGGAGGTTATTGATACAAAGTGATCAAATATGAATAATAGACTGTTTATGATTGTCATTTCTTTGTCCATTCTGATCCATGCTTCAGCCCTTTTCACCCTACCCTACCTCCTAGAAAGTCTTCTTCGAGGTTTACATCAGTAAGTTTTTGTTTTTTATTCCTTGCCCTTTTCCTAAGGCTTTGGCAACAGTGAAGGAGTTGAGGTGGGGAGGAGAGGGGCTGTGCCTGCATCTCCATGCCATGCTGAGGGCTGGCCTCATCTATTGGCTGAAACATGCACATCCACTCAGGTCCTTTCCACATAGCCCTGCCTGTCTCAGTGCCAGTTACCACTCCCTCACTGCCCCATCAGGTCTAGGAATGGCGTCTGGGTTCCTATTATCATTATTTCAGGCGTGCAGCAATATTACTTGGTTTCTTTGAATATCACCCTCACTTTTGCAAATAGTTGTTAAAACTGCTTTCAATTATGTAATTTGAGTCTGTCCGGAATACCTTTTGGTTGATGGCTTAATCTGGATAGATAAAGATACCATTTGCTACAATGCTGAAGACCAGAAGTGAGTTTTGGAATATACTCATTTTTGAGATGTCTGCGATGATTAAATAGATATGCAAATGGGAAGTTGAAAAGAGAACCTTGTGCTGAAGGTAACAATGCCAGATGCCAGGACCCTGACTCATACAGATGATGTCAGTGTCCCAGCTGAGTGGCAGGACAGATGGAGGACAAGCTGAGGAGGTGCCAGTGGGGTCAAGGTAAACTCTTGCCCAGGAAGCAGAAGAGCCACATTCCTCACTCCTGAGCACAGGTAAGGAGAGATGCCAGGTCCAGAGAAGAAGTCTTGCAGTGAGGGGTGGCTGTGAGTTATGACTTGGCTCTGGTCTTTTCTGGGCCCAAGAACAAGTCCTCTCCTGGTGGCCTTCACCAGGCCCAGCTTCTCAGCTGTGCCTCAACTCTCCCACATTGGTCATCGTCCCTCACACCTGTTCCTGGCCTCCCAGGCTCCCCTTTCATGAACCTTGTCTTCCTCTAGCCCGCTCTCCTTCATCATGTTTGTAGTCTTGGAGAAATCTTTTTCCTCATTCTGTTTTAACCTCTTTTACTTTGCATTGAAACCCTCTTTTCTTCCTGCCACTACTTAACAGACTTTGATGGACTATTAAACCCAGAATACAAATCATTACCAACTGAAAAACTCTTCCTCCCCCTCAAAAAAAAAAAAAAATCCCTGAAGGAAAAATCTTTGCATTCCCTCCTTTAGTGAAGCAACAGAAAAGAAGAATATCAGAACCCTCCTACTAAAACCTTAAGGAATTTAAAGGAAATGAAGATCATATCTGAACCTTTCAGGTTTTGTAATCTGATGGGGCTGGAAGAGGTCATATGGGAAGATGAAACATAGATCACAGTGGAATTGTAGTGAAAGTAAATTAATGTATAAAAATCCACCTGAGAAGGAAAATTACAATCAGATATCAGAACCGTTAATCCAGGAAGCTTTGCAGAAGGAAGGAAATTTGGGATGGTAATTGAAGAAGAAGAAAAATGTGAATCGTAAGAAAAAAGGGTACCCCTCGTGGCAGAGAAAATAAGGGTTGGGAATGCACAGGCAGAAACAAACAAACAAAAAAAAAACCCTGTATTTTGAATACCTAAGCAGATTTTCTTTATATAACTAGTGACGAGAAGCAGGAAAGTCAAGAGATGAAGAAAGCAAAAGTGAGATTGGCCACTTATATTTTGGGCCAAGAATTGAGGATAGGCCAAGAAAACGTTCTGTTCTTGATAACATCAATAACCGTGGCTCAATTCAGCAGGGGTACTAACTTCTCTCTGCTTCCCTGACAGGACCTGCAATGCAGAGAACTTTGGTTCATCTGATTTCCTTCCTCAGCTCTGAAGTAAATACAATATCACTGTACAGGGAAGATGAGCCCCCTGGGTGGACCCGCAGACCTAGGGCCATCAGTCAGGTTCATGCCTGCTCAGGGAGAAGAGTACCAAGCCAGGAACAGCCCATGGAGATCTGTTAAACACGTAGAGAGGGCACAATTATTCTAGAAGATGAAGATGTGGCTTGATGAACTCAAATCAACATCGCTAAGGACAAGATAGGCCAGATCCAAAGTACTTCTCTGGTTTGGGAGTGCTACTGGACTGAGGGCTACATAAAAAGACACTTTTCCTTGAACGAATAGATATTACTCTGAAATACCTAATTCTTCATACCATTGCCATAATTAAATTTTAATTTTGAAATTTTGTATGTCTTCATAAAACAAAAGCACCTGTCAAATCATCAGGCTGAGTAAGACGATAATCAGAGGTAACTCGATGTTACAGCACTTACCTAGTATGCAGGAGGCCCTGGGTTCAAGCCCCAGCACCCCAAAAATGAAGCAGTAAAACACTAGTGAATGAATTCTATTCAAAGGAATTCAGCTGAATGATATGAATAAAGACGCCAGACAAAAACAGGAATGTGGAAGTGACCTTGTGTTGAGCCAGGTTCCTATGTTTAGCAGGAAAGTTTCACCATCATGTTTATTTTTGAAACTCAGCTTCTTTTCTCCCCTTGTAAATAAGTCATCTAGAAAGCATTATGTTTTCTTTTAGCTTAGAAATAAAATACAGCTTGAAGAAAACATTTTCTGTTGAAAATGTGGTGCAAACTAATTTCTAGTTTCTCTGACTATTGAATTACAGATATTAGCAACAGAAACACATACAGGAGAAATAAGCCAATCTGTCAGTCAGAGAAGAATGGGAAAATAAGTAGAGAGTTTAATAAAAATACAAAGGGGAAATTGCAAATATAATAAATTTAAAGTACATTGCACTGCATACACCATGAGCAACACCAAACTGTCCCTTGACTGATAAATTCAAATGTCCAAGGCCCACGTGAGCTGCAGCATGCTCCCAGGTTGTTGTGGTTATATATTGGAAACACATTATGAATGATTAAACACAGAAAGATTAATAATCAAAATCGACTACAAACTGCATAACATTCAAGCAAGTTGTGATTCATTGGTTTATTTTTAAAAATAAATAAAAAGCTTGCAGGAAGTCATGCCAAGACTTAAGAGTATTAGTCATAATATTCTTGCACATTATTACATTTTAGAGCATCATACATTTCCTGAATGCTGCTGGTATCAAAAATCAGTCTTTAAGATTTTAAGGATGGGTTAAAATAATGCACCAAGTAATTAGAAACTAGAGGAGAACTTAACAGAGAACAACAACAAAATCCCAAAAGACCAAAAAAAAAAAAAAATGAACAAGAAAGAAACACTTACTCATTAGCAGATGGGTGCAGGGGCTGGAGCGGTGGCTTGGCGGTTACAGTGCTTGTCCAGCATGCTCAAGTACACAGGTTCAAATCCCAGCACCCACTAACACAACTAAGTGTCAGAGCAACGAACACCACGTAAAAAGCACAGTAAAAATTGATTCTCTCTCTCGCTGCCCTTCTTTCTGAAGAAGAAGAAGGAGGAGGAGGAGGAGGAAGAGAAGGAGGAGGAGAAGGAGGAGGAAGAGGAGGAGGAGGAGGAGGAGGGTCCAGATTGTCTCCTGCAGAAATCTAGGGTGCTCAGGACATTCCAGTTGTGGCGTTAGTGAAGAACGTGATCTCTCAGATGTGAATGGAAGACCAAAAGACAATGAGCTGCTAGCCTGAGAATCTGTGGTCAAATCCTTAGGATTAAACACACAGTGTAAGTGACTTTGTTTATTCGCTGCTAGCCACACATCTCCACCGGTCTCCAGGTGCCCCACAGCACACTGTGATGTGTAGGAAGGGCAATGCTTGCAGTGCTGCCTGATCATACTTAAACATGAACACTTTCTTCACAGATCTGTCACTAGTTCTCCATAGGATTACTTGTGTTTCACAAAAATCCTACAGAATCTTTCCTGGAAAATGCCTGGGGGAGTTTTAGTGTGGAAATGCTATGATCATCAGCTAAAGAAACGTAAGATAATTTGTGTACCCACCAAGCAGTTTTGGAATTTGCTCTATTGTAAATCAAGGACTTGGCCCAACTGTAGAGAACTAAAGGAAAGTTCTTGTTCTACCTGCGTATGCAATGACCTTACCAACTTTGAAGGAGAAAATAGAGAAGGTCAGCACCTAGAAAGAAAGAAAGACTTGTTGTAGGTCAAGGGTAACAGATCACTAGCACATTCTAGTTCTCACCTCTAAGCTCAAAAGGATTCGATGTCTATTTTAAATGTTACACACTCTACTGTAGAAGATATAGTTTCTGCTCCAAGGAACTAATCACCTGTTTGGGGAGAAATAAAAGAAATTCAGCAAATACATTCCATGGGATGATTTGGTTAAACACAGGACTCTGAGGAAGTAATTAGGAGAAGGTATCAACTGGTCTGGAACAAGCAGGAGTTGAGAGTTAAACAGAAGGAACATGTTCCAAATAAGCTGAGTCCTGAGGGATGAATATTAGCAGCCAGAACAATTTTAGGAAGAAGGATGCTTTATACAGGAGGATGTAAATAACCATGCATGAAAGTGCATACTTTTGTTGTTGTTTTGTTTTGGCCTGTCCATACGTACCAAAACTTACTGAGAATGTTGTACTCAGATAAGGGGAAAAACCATTAATTATCCATTTATGTTGAGTCATGAAAATGATTTTGCCTAAGGATTGTAGGATATATTTTAGTCCTAGTGCATCTGTTGACTGATTCTGAGTCTTGGGTCATGAACACAGTTGAGACCATGTATTCCCTGTGCTGTTTTGATGGTTAAACAAGATTAGATGACCTGGTGGTGTAGTTTGAAGATGCTTTGTCCCTACCAGAGCTCAGGCTCAGGCTCAGGCTAAGTCTCAGTGTAGTGGTGGGAGATTTGGTAGTAAGAGGAGATTTGGTCTTTAAAAGGGATTCATGTAGTTCTTGCAAGAGTAGTTTGGTTATTTTAATAGCAGATTGTTATAAAACATCCCTCCACCCTTGCTCGCTTTCCCAAACTCAGCTGCTTGCCCTTCTTCTTGCCAGATGCAGCTACCAGATCTTGAATTTTCCAGCCTCTGGAACTATGAGCTAAACGAACTCTGTTCTTCATAAGTAACCCAGTCTTCGATATTCTGTTATAGCAATGGAAAATGAACTCAGAGCTGGGAAGCTACTTTCAGTTTTAACAGCGAAAGTAAATACTATTAATAGCTCATGATTGATCATGTTTATCAGGTGCTCTGCATTACGGACAAGGAGGAAACAGACTCCGAGCACTTAACTTTCTAAAGCTCTCCTAACTGCTTTTCCAACAAAGGGGAACAAGATAGGAAAGCGAAGTGATTGTCTGCAAATATAACATAATTGATTGAAAATATTTTCTGAATGTTGAAGAATTATATAGCTGGAGAATACCCAATAAAGAAGTGACTGAATATTGTAGGTGAGGATAAACTTCTCCTACACCCTTTCAGGGTAACTGGTTGACCTTAGAATTCAATTGACATAAAACAAGTTAATAGAAGAAAGGCACACAGATCCTACTAAAATTTCACATGCATGTGAGAGCTTTCACGTGAAAATGAAGACGTGAAGAAGTAACCAGAGCAGAAAGCACATAGAACTTTTGGACCAAGAAATAATTAGTTTGTGAAGAGATGGCAAGACACAAGGCTTTGATATGGGACAGTTTTAGGTGACACATCCTGAACTCTTTCAATAAATCAAGACCCTCTAATTGTATAGGAAAAGATAATACTGAGACTTCCTCTTATTTCTGGAAACTGAAATATTTCAGGTAAATTCCACATAAAAGTTGTAGAATTGGTCAGAGAAGTACTAGAACATAAATGAAAATGAATAAGTATAACCTAAATTAATTTTGAGATGCAAGTGTTAAGACTAACTTACCTGCAGCCCGTTAGTATGTTGTCTTTGAAATTAGTGCCAGAGGTTATCTTTTAGAGAATCTGGTTACCACAGATCTCTTCTGTGCTTTGGTAACTGGATCCTCCAGGCATGAGTTCCAAGATAAACAAATCTGTTTATTGAGTCATATTTCAGTATTTCTAAAGCAAGTGAGTGAATGCTTTAAGCCAAGTCTTTCAAATGTTACTTCAAATTTACTTTGTTCTTGAGTCATAGTGTTTTTATATAGTGTAATGGCTGAATATAAAAACTAAACACAAACAACACAAGAGAAAATAAGTCTTGGTTCACTTAATCATCCATAGCTATTAACTATCTTTAAAGCAAAATCTAAAAAAAGAGCAGTAAAATTCACACTATCATTGCAATGAGGGGATATTTTGGAGAGACTACACAGCAGATTGGGAAGAACCTGAGTGTAGAAGAAATTGTACCTTACACATTTTCTTACGGCAAATTGTTAAACTTCACTGTGCTTCAAAGCCCTTTTCTAGAAAACAGAAACAATGATATTTTGCAGCATTGAAAGACTGAATGCAAACCTTGAAATGTGGTACATTCTGATATGTACCATCATGTATATGAATAGGACAGTGTCCGGTAAAAAAATCATTATACTACCATTGACATTATGAAAAATAAATTAGAATTCCTGGAAGCAGGGTACACGACTATAATTTCTTCTACTTGAAAAACTGAAGCAGGAGGATCAGAAGTTTGAGGCCAGTCTTCTCAATTTAGTGAAAGCCCATCTCAAAATAAAAGTTTTAAAAGAGGGCTAGGGATGTAGTTCAGTGGTAGAGCACTTGCCTACCATGTGAAAGGCCCTAGGTTCAATTCCCAATACCATAAAATATAAATAAATAAATTTTAAAAATTAGAATTTGTGGAGCTGGAGTGGTGGCTCAGCAGTTATGCTCTTGCATGGCATGTGCAAGGACACAGGTTTGAACCCCAGCACCACTTACACAGTGAAGTGATGGAGAAACGAAAGCCACATGAAAAACTGAATAAAATTGATTCTCTCTCTCTCTCTCAATGTCCATCTCTCTCTTTAAAAAAAAAATTAGAATTTGTGACCAAGTTTCAAAGTCAACTGTTAAATCTACAGTCTGACCTTGGATATTTAAGTTATCATTTGAAAAATGTATCTTTTACAAGAAAATCAGAAAGAAATTTGAAGGCAAGTTATTCAACTCTGGTGGCCATCTGTGTAGATGGATATACTAATGCAATATGCAGAATCAGTGTAGAATAAAACTGAAACTTAAAAAAATCACCTTCCTAAGCAAAATTAGGAAATGAGAATAAGGGTATTGGTGAAAGCTGTTTGAGGATTTTTCATTTCATCACTGACAGTAAGTGTGCTGCAGTTTCTTTGTTCTAGAAGAAATAAAATGCTCCCTATTGAGTAATGGAACTTAGTTTCTGTCTTGAAGGAATAATTACAGAATAATAATGGGATCACAAGGAAATTTATGAGAGTAAATACGTGTCTTTACCATAATACCAAGATAGGATGAAGTAAGGAGAGTCTGCAGAGCCATCTCATCAAAGCCTCTTGAAAGTGTTAATGTCTTCTGAATGTCAAAACAGCATGACAATTTAGTTAAAAAATAGTCAGGTCTCTTGAGTGTGTGTGAACAAAACATATGAAATATATGTTTAAAAACTAAAGTTTTCATTTTTAACCAGTTCCTTTGAAGTTCTAGGAAGAGTCTCAAGGCATTGCTCCCCTGGGTCCCTAGTGACCAGCTTAGCATCATAGCATGAAAATAGTTCTGTTTGTCACAGGGCTCTGACCTGAGAAGGATACCTCATCTGGAGTTTAATGCTTGAGGTTATCATTTTTCAATGATTAACATCTTTATCTTTGGATGAATCTGTTTTGTAAGTGAAGTTCAAGGGATGATGGTGCAGGTGTCATGAGCTTGGAGTCTCAGCTGACCTGTAATGTGGCCTCCTGGTTTCCTCCCTGACATGGAGTTGACTCTCTACTCTCCCATTTTTAGCACCCTTGGCATTGCTTGATCTGCTCCCTGGTAGCCCTAGACCTGGTGGGTGCCTGCATGCATGGCGGGTTGGAATTAGAGTGTGTGGAACCTGTGTCATAGTGTTAGGTGTGGTGGCAGCCATCTCTGTTCATGGCTGGGAGCAACAGGGCACATTCAAGGGCTACTAACAAACCTTTCATGTAAGTTGGTACCAAGCATGTCCTGGCACTGAAACTATAATTTCTCAGGGTGGCCTGTCCACAGTCAGCTGGGGAAGTGGTGCCATGGGACACGGAGAACCTGGAAAGAGAAGCATCCCGCTACCTGAGGGAGCATAACACTAATAGCAAATAAACTGCCCTAGGGTTGGTCAAAAAGAAGGTGTATTTCTACCTTGGATGGAATTTCCCCCTCCATTGAATAACCAGCTCCATACTTTATTTTTGGCTTGAACCCACACATCATGAAAGCAGATTGGTCTCATGACCATTATGCCAGGCACATGGTAGGTACCGAACACACGTTTCTTCAATGACAATGCATCTAGTCTTCATTACAGAGACTGCCGTTGTCCATTTTGACAACCTTCACTTGTCAACCAATGAGAAACCACTTATGTGTCTCCGCCAAGGAGAATGTATCACATTAGTTACAAGGAAGGTGAGAGTGGTAGTGGCAGCTGTCACATGTTTGACTCTTTAGAGAACCTTGATAGAGTTCTTGCTCTTGTCTTTGTATCAGCTACAGGAAAAGGACAATATTTGAAGCCTACACTATGCCTAAACCGAGCACTGAAGCAAGACTATTAAAGAGCCCAAAGAATGGACCTCAAAGCCCTTTCCCCAAAATAATATCAGCTTTGTCTTCATTTTAAGATTAACATTTGTTTAAGGATTCCTTTGTGAGTGTTTTGTGCATGTGTGAATCACTACCAGAGGAAGTATTTTATAAAATACATCTGCAGACTTCCATTTTTGGGAGGATGAAGTAGACATAATTTTCTCTATTTCCTAAACAAAGTACAACTAAGACCTATGGATATTATATTAAAAAGGAAAAGGCATACTAGGACTAGTAAAGGTGGCATGAAGAAGGCAGACCAGCCTTGGCACTGGAGGAATGATACCTATAGCATAATAATTATGCTACTCGAGCCAAACACAATAGAAAAGAACAGCAGTCTAATTCCACACTTACCAGTTAAGTCTGAGTGGGAAGCACAGAATTTCATGCTCATCAGGCTACAACAAGGTGCTCCAAACCTCTGCTAGGGTGGCATCAGCAAAGGCCATCAGGTCATAAGCACCCTGGCTCTAAGCAAGTGTCATAGGAGACAAGTCTGAGCCTCCACCTTCACTCACCACTAGCAGATGCCCATCCTCCTCATCACTGGGGTAGCCTCAGAAATAGCTCAGGGGAGGGTCAGGACTGTGATTATCATCAGGCAGAGTGAGGCCAGATCCCCATCTGGTGTCAACAGAAACCATGTGGGAATCTGAAAGTACCACCCTCACCTAGCAGCAATGAGCTGCCTGCTTCAGGTATAACAGACACTAAGTGGTATTAATGAGGTTCCACTTTATTCTGACAGAGCACTGTCATTGGAGGCCATTTAAATCAGAAGGTTCAAATAAGATCCAGATTGTCAGATCATGATACAAAAACATCTAATTTTCAATAGATAGTGATTTCTATACTTAGGTATAAGAAGATCTCAAAATTACATGAAAAAAGACCAAAAAATCTTAATATCAAGATGACAGACATTAGAATGATATAAAATATTTTTAAAGCATCCATGGTAGAAATGTTTCAGTAAGCATTTATGAACATGCATGAAACAAATGAAAGACTTAGGAAGACTTGGTGAAGAGATTAAAATCCTCAGCAAAGGTAGAACGCAGAACCAAAGGAAATGTTAGAACTGGAAAATATATTAGCTGGACTAACAAGCTCAATAGGTCAGCCAAAGCAGAAAGTAGAAAAAAAAGGGGGAAGGAGTTGGCAGAACCAATGAAATGGAAAACAGAACAATATAAGCTACTCAACCTAACAAGAGTGAAAAAATAGATTAAAAATTAACAGGCACAGAAACTTGTCACCTCCAACAAAAGATACAATATTCTCATTATTAGAGTCCTGTAAAGAGAGAATAAGATACTTTAAAAAGAGGATAATAATCCAAGAAATAATGACTGAAAACTCCATGAGACATAAATCTGCAGATTCAAAAAGCTGAATAAACTATAAACAGGGTACAAAACCCACTCATGCCAGAACACGCTGTACAGCCATGCACCACGTAACAACAGGATGCTATGCCAGAAATGTCCTTGGAAAATTCTGTCCCTGTGTGAACATCAGAGGATGAACTTCTATCAACCCAGTGCTGTAGTTAGCTTTTTCATCACTGTGACCAGAAGACACAACAAGAAAACTTTTGGAAGAGGAAAAGTTAATTTGGGGCACGCTGTTTCAGAAGTCTCAGTCCATAGACGGCTGAGTCCATTGTTCTGGGCCCAGGATGAGGCAGAGCATCATGGCAAAGAGGTGTGGAGGAGGAAAGCAGCTCAGGACATGGTCGCCAGGAAGCAGAGAAAGAGCTCTTCTCGCCACTGACAAAACACACTGTCTGAAGGCACACCCCAGGGACCCAACTGCCCTCTCTACTCCCTACCCACCTACAGTGGATTCGCACAGCGATTAGGTCAAAGCTCTCATAATCCAATCATCTCACCTCCGAACTTCCTTGCATTGTCTCATCTATGAGTTTTTGGGGGACACCTCCTATCTAAACCGTAATGGTCTCATATTGAATAGTCTCCCACATATCAAGGCTATATGGGGTAGATTTTTGATCTTAGGGCCACAAGAACGCACCACATGTCCGATAAAGGACCATATCAAGAGTGCATAAATAACTCTCAAATTCTAGAGCACAAAAAAGAACAACCCAGTTACAGCTCGACAAAAGATACGAAAGGGCCATTCACCGAAAAATACACAGATAAGGGATAAATACATAAAAAGGTGTCGACATCATTGGCCACCAGGGTGATGCAAATTAAAACAGCAAAGTGATACCACTACACACATATCAGAATGGAAAAAAAAAATGAGGGCCCCAAACAGTGGTAAGGATTCAGAGACACTGATTATTCATGCTTTATGGTGGCAATGTTAAATAGTAGTCACTCCAGAAAACAGTTTGGCAGTTTCTTAAAATCTGAACATGTAACTAACACATGACTGAGTAATTATGCTACTGGACTTTATACCAGAGAAATGAAGACTTGCATGCAAACCAAAAACCTGTGCACATGATTAAAGTAGTTTTATGCATACTATCCCCAAACTGGAAACAATCAGCTTTCATTCCACATGTGAATAATTAGAGCAAACTGTGGTGTATACACTCTGTGGAATACTATTTAGCTGTAAAAAGATAGACTGTTAATATAGATATTAGTGAATGTCCAGAGAATTATACGTAATGAAAAAAATCTAACTCTAAAATGTGAAATATTATGTTATTTAAATCGTATAACATTCATGAAAGACAACACAATAGAAATGAAGAACATGTTGTCAGGGGGTAAAGAAGGGACAAGGGACTGCAACTATTAAGGAACATGAGGGATCCTTGTGACGATAGGAGTGCCCTGTATTTTCATTGTATCAGTGTTAATCTTCGGAGTGAAATATAGGACTAGTTTTGCAAAATGTCATTTGGAGAAATGGGCTAGTGGTTGCATATCATGTTTCTGTGGTATTTGTTACAAGTGCATGTGAATTTACAATCATTTCTTTATAAATTGTTTAATTCCAAAAACTTTAAACATCTTATATTTGCCAACATTTAAGAAAGAATCATAGCAATGACAATAGATTATGCTTTTCAAAAATTAAGTTTTTGGGGGTTGGGGATTTAGCTCAGTGGCAGAGTGCTTGCCTAGCACACGCAAGGTCCTGAGTTCGGTCCTTAGCCCTGAAAAAAAAAATTAAGTTTCTTTTTTTTCTGGTCCTGGGAATTGAACCCGGAGGTGCTTTATCACTGAGTGACATCCCCAGGCCCTTTTAGTATTTTTATTTTAAGACAGGGTCTCACTCAGTTGCTTAGGCCCTCACTAGATTACTGAGGCTGTCATTGAACTTAAGATGATCCTGCTGCCTCAGCCTCCCAAGGTGCTGGGATTACAGTTATGTGACACTGCACCTACCTAACAGCTAACTTTTTAAATACCTCAATAATTTTAACACGTAAATCTTTACCACTTTTGCTTCTTTTAAATGTTTTCTTTCTTTAACTGCTTCTAACTGACTAAACTGTAAAATAGAGTAACATAATCATGGAAACTTTTATATAAAATTTTAAATAATTATCTAGCATGTCCCATGCTAAATTGTTACAAGTAGAAATGTACAAAGAAAATGCAGTGATAAGAAAAACTGAAAGAGGAATTTGTTAAACAGTGTACTGTAGTCGTGAAAGTGTTAATGTGTATTTTTAAAAATCCAAGTTCACGTGCGTGTGTGTTCTTCCCAAAGACCTTTGCATTCTAGCGTTTTAATATATGCCTTGGGTGTTTATTAATAGGCACTTTGGAAAATCATTCAGGCCACTGGCTGCATTCCTTTTAGTGCTGGGAAATAGTAATTTACTAAATAGCAACTCATTAATGTGAAAGAGTTAATGGAAAGACTATGTTGTGCATTTTGATAATCTACTTCAACAAATATAACCACATAATGATGATTATTCAGAAGTACAAATAGTAAGTCTAAATAAAGACATCATTTACAAAGGTGGGGACAGTAAAATGTCCCCACATATAAGCAGCATAAAAGTGATATGTATATTTTAATGTTCTTTTTTTTTTAAATCAGGCTGTTGGCAATTTTTAATGAAGAAGAAATAGAAATGTCTGAGGAAACAGAGAAAGGAGCTTGGACTGAGGATGATTCTGGCAAGTTCTTTATTCTTGAATTCTATTAACAAGTGGTCGACTTCCCCTCTCCTTTCCTTACTCGCCAAGGCAGAGCATTCCCGCCAGCCCAGTGTTGGTGAGTTTCCCCTGTCCCAGGAATCAGGAATATGGAAATGACAAGGAGGGGACCAGGTGGACTATAGGACTGCTTCCTACCCTTCAATTCCTAGAGAGGAGAAGAGGAAATACAGGAGCCAAAAACAGAAATGGAAGACAGGAAGTGAGGAGAGGATTTTTAATTTTTCTCTCTCGTCCTTCCTCCCTTTCCCCCACTCCCTGCCTGCCTCCCTCCCTTCCTTTCCAGTGCTGGGGATGGAACCAGAGCCTTGCTCATGCAAGCAGAGCGCTCTACAACTGAGCTATTATTCCCAACCCCTCTAGTGACTTTTAAATTTGCTCAGTTATTGCCATGGAATTACTAAACATTTGTATCTAACTTTACATAAACACATATTTTTAAGTGAATATTCACTAACCTGACTACTTTAACACTGCTTTATTGAGCTTTTTATACTCCTTATTTGTACTTTGGAACCTCAAGTTTAAAAAAAGAAACTGTTCATGATTGGAGTGTATTTCATTCTGATAGGAATTAGCATTCTGGGGCTGGAGCCTTGGCTTGGCAGGTTCATGGGTTCAAACCCCAGCACCACATACACAACAAAGTGTCAGAGCAATGCAGTTCACATGAAAAAATAAATAAAATTGATTCTTTCTCTCTCTCTCACTGTGCCTCTTTCTTTAACAAAAGAAAAAAGAAAAGAAAAGAAAGATAAAGAAATGATCACTCCTCAGTAATCATGGATCAGCCATGGAATGATCTGCCCTTGAGGATGAGGTGCGAGCCCCTTTTGTAGTCTTTTCTAGCATCTATGGGACTTGATATTTCATCAAAATTTTTCTATGTTGCTTATTCACTAAATTTCATCCACTTGCCCAAAGTATGTCAGTCCAGCCTAGGGATTGATTCCTAACTGGGTGCTGAGACGAATACCCAGAAAGGGACTCTACTTGGGTACTTGGATAATGTTTCATGAGATTTGATCTCTGGAGCATGTGCTCCATTGGCTTCTTGAAAACTGATGGTGATGATCTGCTGGAGGGCAAAAAAGGAATGTCTTTGCTGTCCCCAGAGTCTTGGAGCAGATAGAAGTAGCACCTTACCTGGTTGCGCCTTGGGCACAGTCTGTGCCTGACATAGTCCAGATCCACTCTCTTGCACCCTGCTTTCCATGACAGGAGGCCAAATCTCGTGGCCTGCATCAACTGGCTGCCCACAGGCCAATAGTTGGGTACAGCCAGTGGGTAGCCATGGCAGGAGGGGGAAAGAGAAAAATAAAGTGAAGTCGTGTATTCTGGCTCCCTACCTAGGTTGGCTATGTCCCTTGGTGGAAGGTCAGTTCTCCCCACTAGAACCATTTTGTATATAACGATTCTGTTTCAGTATTTCCTTCAAGGTGTCCTCAGGCTCTGAAGTAGCAACCATCCATCTACTATTCAATCTAGGTTTTGACTATTCCTCGCAATTCCCTACATTCTATACACAACTTTGTAATTACTTATTTTGACAATAAACTCTCCTTGAATTATGCTAATTTTTGGCATCATTTGCTTTGGTTGACATATAGTCAATAGTTAATATTTATTGACTGTTTACTATTCCAAGTAAGAGATTTATGAGTACTGACTCATTAAATTCTCCCTGTAGAAAATATCAGGAGGCATTATCATTATCCTCATTTTATAGATCAGGAGAGATTAAGCTGTATGCTGAGGGTGCATAACAAGAAAGTCGTGGGATGTGATTTGCACCATAGCATTTCATCTCCAGAAACTGGGTTCTGCACAAAGACCTTTTAATGATGAATTCAAGTCAGAAATGCATGAAGCTTGAAGCTTTAACTGTTTCTTCAAAAATACTGGGGATGATAAACTATATTTTTATTTCTGGTTCTATAAGTTACCTAATATGTTTATGGAGTCATTTTGGGGGAGCCTGGGTGTGGGATTTGAAACCGGGGCCTGACACATGCTAAGAATTTCCTCTATCAGTGAGATAGAGGCAAATGCTATCTCACCTAGATTTACATTTGTTAATTAAAGTTGAATATTTCTGTAAGCTATTACTAGTTAAGTTTTCTTGAAAGGGATCATGTTTTGTGGTCTTTGACTCTGTTGAGATATTTGAGTGCTTTTTCTATTTTATAAATTCTATGCAAAAAATATTTCAAGTTTTAGTTATTTTAATTTTATTTTATCTTTGTTTTTTGAAGTAAATAGAAAATCAATTTTATTTTAGTTTTTTCATCTGATTTTTAGTTTTTCTAACACTTAGTTGTGTGTGTGTTACTGGGGTTCAAACTCAGATCTCATATATGCCAGGCAAGTGCTCTACTACTGAGCAACCACTCCAGCCCCAAAGGTTTGAGTGTTTTTTTAAAATTTATGTTATTGAGGAGTTGTATTGTTATACAATATGTTACTACATACGCATATGTGGTAACAATATGATATGTCTCTGATCCAATTTGAGAATCACCCCCATATCCCAGCACCCCAGTCTCTTGACTCGTCTAGATTTCCCCCATAACTGATATAAATGATTATATATATACACATGTATTATATATGTGTGTATATATATCTAATCCTCCCCCCCTCGCATATCTATGGTTCCCTTAGATCATGTGTTGCTTTGACTTTGGTAAGTTTAATACATGAGCTTGATCTTTCATACAAGCCTGGATTTTTTTTTCTAGCCTCCATAAATGAGGGAAAACATTTGACCCTTGACTCTTGGCTAATTTCATTCAACATAATTTCTTCCATTGCCATCTATTTACATTCAAATGCCATAATATCGTTATTTATAATAGCTGAGTAGAACTCCATTGTGTGTGTGTGTGTGTGTGTGTGTGTGTGTGTGTGGGTGTGTATAAGTATGTGTGTGAGTATATACATATACATATATATATCATAGCTTTTGAATCCATTCATCTGGTGAGGGGCATCTGGGTTGGTTCCGTAATTTTGCTATTGAGAATTGAACTGTTATAAACATTGATTTTTGCTGTGTCACTGTAATGTGCTGATTCTAGCTCTTCTGGGAAAATACCCAGAAGAGAGATACCTGAGTTGTACGGTGGATCCATCCCTAATTTTTTGAAGAATATTCACACTGCTTTCCAGAGTGGCTGTACCAGTCTGCAGTTCCACCAGCAGTGTGCTAGTGTTCCTATCTCCCTGCAACCCCTCTACTATATGTTATTATTGATATTCTTCATTTTTTGCCAGTCTGACTGGAGTGAGGTGAAATCTTAATGTAGTTTTGTTTTACATTTCTCTGATTACTAGTGATTTAGAGCACTTTCTCATGTATTCATTGGCTTGCTCAGTTTCCTCTGTTGAGAAGTTTTTGTTTAGCTTTCTGGCCCATTTATTGATTAGATAGTTTGTATTTTTGATATAAAGTTTTTTGAGTTCTTTCTAGATTTTGAATATTAGTCCCCTGTCAGAGGAATCACAGGCCATGATTATCTCTCATGCTATAGGTTGTCTCTTGACAGTTCTGACCAATTCCCTGGCTGAGCAAAAGCTTTTTAGTTTAATGGCATCCCATTCATTGACTTTTGACTTTAATTCTTTTACTTTGGGATTCTTGTTGAGAACGTCATTGCCTACTCCCAGATGCTGTACTGTTGCTCCTAATTTTTCTTCTTGCAGTTGTATGGTAGCTGGTTTAATTCCTAGTTCCTTGATCCATTTTGATTTGACTTTTGTGGAAGGTGAAAGTTAAGGATATAATTTCAACTTTCTGCACATGAATATCCAGTTAAACTCACAAACATTTGTATTCCTTCCTTGTAATTTTATGCATTTAGATAAAGGTTGCTTTATTAATAAAGAAAACTATGGTCACTGAAATATTTTTACAAGACACATAGAAGGAAAGCAAATAAAATGAAATTGCTTTAGAATTATGCCAAGAAGAAATAATCATTGCTCCCAATTTGAGCTACTGCCGTAAGTTTAATGTTTATACATGACATTCTATAATACATACCATATTAAAACTTTTAAATTTAAAACATTGTGCAGTTTTGTATATTTAAAGTTTTCATGTGATATCTGATTTTATTTCCATTTATAAAATTTGAAGTTAAAATTCATGCTCACTGCAAAAAACTCTACTAATAAAAAGGATTTTCCCCTGTCCTAACATTGGGAGATGATAACAGCATTTTTTTTGGGTAGCTTTGGGATTTTTTTTTTCTATATATATACAAGCATACACATGTGTGAAGGCCGATTGTTGGTTTAGCTAAACCTCTATATTTGAATATCTATGTTGTTTCCAGCCCAAGGCTGGAAGTACTGAAGTTTATGGCTCCCAGTGCCTGGCACACACAAGGACAATAAAAAAATCTAACTGGAGCCTACATTTTCTTCTAGTAGTCTTACAAAAATGAAACAAAAACAGTAGAATAACGAGCCACATCTACTACAAACTAATAATAAGTTAATCAATTTGTTTCAGAGATAATTTTCCATCTCACTATAAAATGATATTTATTGTATGAAAACTTTAAAACTTTAAAAATAGATGAAAGAAACCTTAAGAAAAAAAATTCCGCAATATTTCAATACCAAAGATATCCATAGTATCAATTAGATGGAAAATCATTTGTAATTTTTCTCCTCATGGAAATATCATACTTTACATATTATTGCGAAAGTTTTAATGTCAGAAATAAACACCTGGAGTGGACAGACATTGAGCTCCAGATCTGTTTCTCTGCATTCTGCTCCACAGCAGCTTCAGAACGTCCTGACCCCTTCTCAGTTGCTGCTTTATATTGGTGCCTCCCATGGATTGCCATGAACAATATGCTTCTAATAAACCCCAGAGTGTTTTCCAATATTTGGTACCAAAGAATCTTAAATAACAAACACACTGTGAAA
>PVKS010007017.1:63881-75203 GCA_004027875.1 Aplodontia rufa | reverse complement strand
GGAAGAATGGATCCAAAAACTGTGGTACATTTATACCATGGAATATTACACAGCAATTAGAAACAATGACCTTGCAGCCTTCGAGGGTAAATGGATGGTTATGGAAGAGATCATGATGAGTAAAATCAGCTTAACCCAGAGATCTAAGGGTCGATTGTCTCCACTCATAGGTGGAGGTGGGGACTAGACCCTGGACAGTAATGCTTTATAATCTAATACCTTTTTTTAGAGTTATAAAGGGAAAGGGAAGGGAGGGATAAGGGAGGGTAATTGGGGGGGCACTCCTGGGGATAATTGCAATATCCAGATATTTACACATTTTATACACATTTATATTATTTTGTTAAAATTTTGTAAGGTTGTTCAAAAATTAAAAAAAAAAACTAAACTATCTCTATGCACCTGAAATGTTCTAAGACAGTTACATAAGCTACTAAATTTAATAAATTCATGCATGTTTTAGAAAAAAAAAAAAGAATGAGGACAGCAGTCAGCCCTGTGAAGATCTGTCATAGGCTCCAGGCTTGATGGTGATGAGGAAGGAAGGAGAAGAAGTAAGGGCAGGGGGTGAGCAGGGGCCAGATAACGAAGGGCCATCTTGGTCCTAGAGGCAGGTGTGGGTTTTATTTTAAGTAGATGGATTGACTTGGGAATCATTTGGTTTACTCGTTTTGCACAGTATTTATTTATTTATTCTGTAGCATGAAAATGAAGATGATCTGATTTATTTTTTTCAGAAGATTCAATCTGGTGGTTGTGAAAAGCAAGGAACTTGCTTAGGAGTCTGTTATATTACAAAATAATGCTATATGCATGCATGAATATATCACAGAGTTCCACTTTTATGTATAACTATATGTACCAATTAAACACTAAATTAGTTGAAGGAAGATCAATAGAATATAGAAAGGGAACTAGGGAGAGAGGAAGAATGGGAAGAAGATAGTACTAAGGGGTGAAATGGAGCAAATTATGTTATATGCATTTTTGAATATGTCAGAATAAAGCCCACAGTTATGTAAAACTATAATGCACTAAAAATTATGAATTAAAAAAATAAAGTCCAATCTGGTGGTTTGTGAAGCAGGGGATTCAGGAGCCTGTTCCACTGTCAAATGAGAGGGGAAGGAATCTGGAGGTGAGATAGTGACGGTGAAGATGGAGGACCAATTTCAAGTATTTGGTGGAAACAGGATTCAGGGGGTATATTTCACATTTCTTCATATAGTCCAAGGACCTTCTGATGGATGAGATACCAGGAGAGGGAGAACCAACGGTGCCTGTGTTTCTGGCTTGAACAACTGTGTGGATGGGGAAAGCTCTTTATTAACATAGAAAGGCCAGAGAGGGATTTGCTGGGGATGAGAGTGTAGGGAAAAATAAATTCTTGGGAAGAGATGATATCCTCTAAAGAAAAGGTAAAAGGAATCAGGTATTTATTTAGAGTATGGTAGAGGATAAAAATGAGGAATTAGGAGAGCATTGGTAACTTTTAATGTGGTATACTCAGCAGAATCGTGGGTCAATGTCAGATTTCAAGGAAACAGCAAATACCATGAGGGCAGGGACCAAGTCAGTTTCTGCTCATAGTTGTATCCCCAGTTCCTGGCACTGTGCCTGAGAAGCGGTGGGTGCTTCTCAGTTACTTGTGCAATGAATAAATGCAGAATGAGTCAAGGGGAAGTATGGGGACTGAGTATAAAACACTTTCAGGCAATTTGACAATGGAAGACTGCTTAGAAAGAAGATCCTAACTGTCAGAGATAATGGATTTAGATTTTTTATGTTAAATTTAATGGATAAGGGAGACTTCAATGTTTGTAATCAAAGAAGAGATAACTCTAGAGGGGAGAGATGAGAAACTGGCCCCAGAGGGGAGAATGGATGGCATAAGATTCTTGCATAGGAGAAAAGAAGAGGCCATCTGCTAGTTCTCTTCTGTACCAGGAAGTGGGCTGACTTTGCATCTATTATCTCACCCAGCCATCACTATAGCCCTGGAGTAGAGTTGCCAGATGAAACACAAGACATATGCAATATTTCAGACATACTTGTACTTTTAAAAATATTCAATGCATATCTGAAATTCAAATTTAATTCATTCTCCTACATTTTTATGTGCTAAATCTGTCAACCTTATAGATCATATGATTGCCATTTTATCTGATGGGAAATGGGGATCTGAGGAATTAAACAACATTGCCCACATTCAAAAAGTTACAAGTTAGTGATGCAGTCAGGTACAGACCCATGATGTCTCATCTTCCATGTCACGGGGGATTGGAGTTCAGAGCCTGCAGCCAGGGCCTTGCTTGGTTAGCAGACCCTTCTACTTGTGTGTGTGACTGGTCTTCCTGTGACACTATTGGGGTTTAATAAAAGAACCATTTGCTACAAGATCCTTGACCTACGGCTAGCTGGGACATTTTGGCTAGTACATTCAGATTAGTTATAGCCTTCTGTAATTCACTTTAAAAATCTCTAACCACTGACTTTGGAAAGTGAACCTGCCTAGACAGAAAGTCACAGCACAGCTGAAGTGGACAGAATTGAAATGTTTATGAATGAGCAAGACCGCTCTCCCTCCTTCCAAATGGAAGCTATCATTTCTTAATGGAGAAACAAACTTAGTACAAAATTAGTTGTATGAACTATACTTGCAGTTTTGAGATAGGACATTTGTGAGGTAAACCTGAAACTTCAGAGAAGCAGCATAGGCCTTGAGAACCTTGACTCTGAAATCAGAGGGACCCAAGTCTGAATCCTGGTTCCATCAAATACTTGAATTGGGCAAGCAACTTAACCTCTTTTGTCTCTTGCTTCATGTGTTCAAAAATGGGGATGATGCCAATGATGATAGCCATAATAGATGATGATGGTAGCAACCACTTCCTACAGAGTAGGTGTGAGGACTAAACAGGATAGCACACGAAATAAACACCAAGTGCTGTGGTAGCTGTCATCTCATCACCATCAGAATCCCCAGGGGCAGCAACATGATTCCTATTTCTGGGTATGCCTCTGTTTGTAAATAATGATGGATCCGTGTTTTACAAGTTAGGAGAAGGGCTGTGAGAGAATTTTGTTGCTGTTCAACTTTAAGAAATGTTTGTGACAAAGAACCCTTCTTGGATTTTCACTGGGTCATTGGTACCAGGCTGAAACAAATATGGTGTAAAATCTATCAGATAAAATGTAGCTTACACATGTCACCAAACATGGGGGAAAATAGTTTCACACTGCATACTGGTTTTTTAGTTGGCTGGACTTATTTTTCCATTTAGTCATTGTCTTAAAGGATGAACGTCTAACTACATGGTGGAAACACTGGGTACAGGATATGCAACTCTGTCCTGCCATCAGGTAAAATTTAAGCTGATTTTGCCTTTTTGCTGATTTGCTCCATGTTGTACACTTCTTCTTCTCCCTGTTCTAAACACTAAGTTCATGCCCACAGTGTATCCCTTCTGCATTAGAAAGCTCAGTCAATCCAAAAAGAAATCATTTCAATTGGTTTCACTTTCACTGGAGAGTGACCAAAATATGCACTTAGGGCAGTGGAATTTGTTGACATTTCCTCTCTTCTCTTTTCTGTAGTAGTCTGCCCTGCAGAGTCTGTCATGTTCAGACATTTATTCAATAAATCCTTATTAAGCATCTACCAACTGCTAAGCACTCTTCCAAGTACTAGGGGTTACAATAGCCTTGATCCTATGGAACTTAGCTGGTGGTCATTATACTTTTGCTTGAATTTTTCTACCTATATGGATGAGATATAAGTTAGACTTTTAGTGGATCTTAAAAGTCTTTCTTATAATTGCCTTTGCATAGCCAAGTAAATCAAGAAATTAAGATAGGTTTGGGAGTAGAGAAGAGCTTCAGGTTGGCACTAAATTAAAGCCACAGAGTATTTAAAAGTCAGGAGACTTAAGGAGGCATATAAATATCATAGCCTTCATTGTTGGAGTGGTTAGCAGGTCTTTTAAGTATGGCTTTAATATTTCATTTTCACAGATCTTGCATTGCATTCTTATCTTTCAAGGAAAAAAATCACTGCAAAAATCTTCCTGCTCTGGCTTGAACTCCTCAGACAGGCTTCTGAATGTGTTTTGCACACACAGTACCCTGAGTAGACTAAGTCACTGTTAACAATGATGGATGAGTTTTGAGAGAAAATTGCTGAGCTTTTACACACTCTCCCAGTGATTTATTGGGGCCATTCTCAATCTTACTTACCAGCTACCTTTGATGAAGTGACCAGATGAACAAGTGGTGAGAAAATAAAACCATCAGCTACAAAAGAAGTTTGTGGGTTTCTTCATATGCCCCCACCTCAGCATAATTCAGTAATCTATTGCAAGTAACAAACCATCCAGGAACTTAGTGATGTAAAGAAACAAGAGTTTTACTACTCTCTTAGTTTCTGCGGGTTAGGAACTCAGAAAGGGCACCATGAGAAGGCAAGATTCCCCATTGGGTCCTCTGTCTGCTTGAGCCCCAGCTGGTGGGACTTGTATGGCCAGGGTAGACCTGATCAGTTGGGATGGGGGTCACCCTCCAAGATGACATCTTCACTCCCATTTTCTGGGCCTAAGATGCTGAAGGATGGGCTCAGCTGAAGGTCAAGCAGAATGCCTCCCTGTGGTCTCTCTGGTACAGCATTGTAGGCTATCCAGAGTTCTGCCATGATGGTCAATTCTCCAAGAGAGAATGTTCCCGTGAATGAGGTAGAAGCTGAAGCCTCCTACATCACATCACATCCTCTCAACTAAACTACAATCACTGACACAGTCATGAGCTGAGATTCCAGGAGAGGAGATGGAGAGACCATCCACCAGTGGAAGGTGCATCAGAGAATTCACAGCCATGATTTAAACCTCCACATTCCCATCAGTTTAAATATCTTGATGGAAATGAAGCCTCATGAATGAATAGATATCAAAGAAGGATGGAACAATTTTTTTTTTGCTTTGCTTAACTCATACCATTATGCTTCATGAAAGTGGACGTAATTTAATGTTTTATTTTAAAGATTATTTCCAACTTTTGTAAGAGTTCCTTTTCTTCTCTCCCCACTTCCTTCATTCTTTCTCATATGAATTTTCTTTGTTTATGGCCTCTTATTGTTATAGAATTCTTCCTCTTCTTGGTTTGTAGAAATCATTTGCTTTTCATTGTAGACCTCCCAATGGCTACCAGGGCTACCACTTGACTCTGGAATAAAGAAGGTGATGATGCTGGAACCTGAGGAAACAGAAACTTCCAAGCAATGTTTACTTAGTAAAAAAAAAGTCATAATTATTGCAAAATAATTAATACAAAGCAATTTTATATGAGTTTATACTCAGTGGTTCTATCATCTGAGTATACTCCAATTTTCTTTACATCCTTTTTTGATCTTTAGCTCCCTATGCAGCCAGTGCTTTTATATCATTTATAAAATACATATTTTTCATATAGTGAAATGCCAATTGTCTCTGTCAACACTTAGTCCTCATCTCTCTGCCAACACTGTCCTTTGGCGCTCCTGTAGTGCAGGCATACCTCGCCACATTGAGGTATTGCAGAGAGAAGCAAATGATGGAGATTTCCACTGGGAAGAATAGCCAGATGCCCTTATTTTTTTATAGGAAAGGCAGAAATTGTAGGAACTATTGCAAAACTTAAAAAACAGTATGTATTCATGTGGTATTGCTAGTTTCCTTAATTATGGCCCATGCTCCTTGGGGGAGTGCCATTAGAGAACAAGATTTTGTCCTACAAAGCTCTCCTGTCTTTAATGTTCCTAATGTTAAATGATTTATCCAAGTTTGAGTCTCAATTCCCTTTACAGTGTATTCATAAAAATACAGAGATTACCAGAAAATTATTCCAACTTAAGCTAAAGAGCTTGAGAGAGGTTTAGGATGTTTGTTTTTGAAATCATTATTGGTATCTCCTAGCCATTAGAAGAGAATATTGGTATTCCTTCCAAGCCAGACCCCAGAGCATGCAGTAAAGGAGAAATTACCTTGATGCATTTTCTGAAAGCTTATTGAAAACAGCTTTGGTGCTTGAACTGGGCTCAATATTAAAATGGATCACTATAATAAAATGCTTCTTGACCTCTTTCAGAACTTAGCACTAAAAGCTTCTTCCAAATAAATTACATGCAAAGGAAGCAAATTTCTTTTAATTTATGGATAGCAGTTGGTTGAGTCCCTAACTGCTGATGTCCTTGAATCATTTTGCTCATTGTTGATTGGGAGCTGGTGCTTAGCAATATTCAGTCCTCCATGTGAATTTCGATTAATGGATGATAAGTTCTTTCCCTTCTCAAAATAGACCAGTGGTTCTCAAAGTGCAGTCCATCAGAAAGAACTTGGGGGGTCCCCAGGATCTTTTTTTTTTTTAAAGAGAGAGGGACAGTGAGAGAGACAGGGAAAGAGAGAAACAACTTTATTTAGTTTTTCACATGGCCTTAGTTGCTCCAAAACTTAGTTGTGTAGTACGTGGTGCTGGGGTTTAAACCTGGGTCCTCACGCTTGCCAGGCAAGCGCTGAAACTGCTGAGCTACCACTCCAGCCCCTCCCAGGATCCTTTTAGTGGGTTCACAGATTCAAAACAATTTTCATTGTAATGCTAAAATGTTGATTGCATCGTTAGCTACTACTGTAGTGATTGTGCAAAAGCAGTGGTGGGTAAAATGCACTTTGCCCACTTGACTCTGAAATAAAGAAGGTGATGATGCTGGAACCTGAGGGAACAGAAACTTCCAAGCAATGTTTACTTAGTAAAAAAAAGTCATAATTATTGCAAAATAATTATTGCAAAGCAATTTTATATGAGTTTATACTCAGTGGTTCAAGACAGTGACCCCCACTGCATTTCTTCACTGTCGGGAACTTGCAGTTCCTGAAGAAGCAATAAAAACTGTTGATTTTATTCAATCTTCCCCCTTGAATAAATTCTTTTTAACATTTTGGGTGATGAAATGAGATGTACATATAAAGCCCTTATACTGAGAACCAAAACAGGAGGCAATCTAAACAAAAGGCCATGTGGGAAGCCATACATTACAAACTGAGCTGGTCACTTCTTCCAGGGAATACCTTTTACTTGAAAGACTGACAAATTATGCACTGTTTTGTTTTGTTAAGATTTGGGAGACATTTTCTTGAAAACAAATGAAGTGAGCTCTCAACTGAAGGAAAATAACTGATGGTATTTGTTGCCAAAGGTGAAAATTGTACTTTCAAATGAAAAAAAACATAGAATTTTGAAAAATTTACACCTGTACCATAAACTTCCTATTCTTTAATTTTGTTTTTTTAAGTAACGTAGATTGGACATTAATGAATATCATTTTTTTCCACAACATATAATGAAATGGTTCATCATTCTGGGAGATCTGCATAACTGTATGAATCAGTAATTTACAAATGACCCATGCATGATGTAACCAAATCATGCTCTGATAAAAGATCTAATACTTCAATATAACAGGACACCAGTTATTCTTTTGCTAAAGTTTCTGAGTCCAAATTGCAACTAGTCTTCAAGAAATGACCACTGATCCAGTCTGGGTCTAGTATTAAAGAGAAAATGTCCACAATTATCAAAAGAGCCAATAAAATCCTTCCCTTCTGTCCAATTATATAATCTGTGTGAGATTGGATTTTTCTTCATATATTTCAACCAAAGCAACATATTGCAACAGATTGAATGTAGAAACAGAAATGAAAATCTAGTTGTCTTCTGTTATGCATAATATTAAAGAAATTTTCAAAACAATGCTACTAGCTCATCAAAGTCTTTGTTTTGTTCTGGAAAGCATACATTTCTTGAAATAAAAATATTTATGTTGACATGTAGTGGATATAATATTGCTATTTTAGGAAATTAATAAATGTTTTTCAAATTTCTGATATTGGAAATATCACTAGATATGAGACACAAAAACAAACATTTTGAGGGATTCTCAACAATTTTTAAGAATGTAAAGGGAACTGAGATCAAAAAGTTCAAAAACTGCTAATGTCAGCTAATTCACTTTCCAGTTAAGTGCAGACTAATTCACTTTCCAATTAGGTGCACAGGGGAATATGCTGAAAGACAAAATTATTAGCAGGCATTTTCCATTAACATGCAACTCGTTAGTACTGTAAAGGTTCTTGGGATAATGTCTCAGGTATTGTTCTCTCCCATGCAGTAGACAGATACCACATGGAATTCTTAGCCTCTAGTTGTGTGTTTATGATTTCAAACTTCTTAGATTTTTTTTTCTCTTTTCAGTTAAAAATAGTACTTTTTGGCCAAATTAAAGGAATTTATTTTGCAGTTCTTCTGCTTTATATGCTAATGAGGCTGATATCCCAGTTTGTGACTCCCTTCTTCTTTTCTTTTTTTTTTTTTTTTTTTTTTTTTTTTTTTTTTTTTTTTTTTTTTTTTTTTTTTTCTTTCTTTTTTTTTTTTTTTTTTTTTTTTTTTTTGTTCTTTTTACCTTTTCTTCCTTTCTCTTCTTTTTTTTTCCATCAAGTCTTTATTTTCATGTTTCTCTTCTTAAAAATGTTCCTGAGAGGTTGTGGCAATTATAGTAAAAGAATTACCATCTTTATATTGTAAGCACTAGTTCATAAATTACTATTTCTTTCCAGAAAGCATTATTCCACACCGGAGGGTAAACCTGGTGATCTCACTTGTCTGGTGAAGACCAATTTGCAGCACTGAAACTTATACAGCAAGTGTTTAGAATACTGGCTGGTCCTATTCTTTGTACAATGCATGTGGCCAATTCCATAAAGTGTACTATTGATAGAGATTCAGAGAGATAGTAAAATGGCTAGGTAGTCAGTCTCTACCACCAGTAGAGAAAGATTAATGAGCATGTTCAGGGCCTTCAAATGCAAAAGACCATGAGGCTTATCTGTGGGATCAACTCCTTTGACCCAGAGGTGGGAAAGCTAAGACGTGGGGTAGAACACAGATGGGAAATAGGAAAGATTTACTACATGTTTTGCATAGATTTTAACCAATGGTTTTGATGTTTAGTTTCAATGCCTGCTTTACATAAATTTTAATCAAGGCTCATATCCAAAACCAATATAAACCCTGCCCTAATATATATCAGACAGTATCCTGCTTCCGAAAGGTACCCCTACACCTTAAAGAGATTCTACTCTCCATCATTAAATAAATCCTCCTCCTTTTACTCTTCCCTTCTGTGGTTATCTATGGATTTTCTTCTTCAAATTCACGAGACAAAAACCCAGAAGATTGACACTGAACTATCATGGTGGGCTTCGACATCAAGAGCTACAATATACTGTTCAACAGTAGCAGGAAAAACCTAGATCTTAGGTAGGTAGCTGCTAACACTCTTTCGGCTGCAGAGATCTGCAGCCAGTTCTTATTCCCAGTTTTAACTAGGAATAGCTGCAAACACAAGAAAAGGGCTATCTGGCCACAGAAATCCAAAGTCAGCCTAAAATCCATTCACCAGTGGGAGCAGTGAATCCAGCCTCAACTCAAAACCCCCATATCACTATGACCTAGAAAACTAACAATAAATCACCAAGAGTCTGCAGTGCCATTGGGTCCAGAAGACAGACAACAAGATTGGGCAAATATAAATCACCTAGAAATTGCTATATAACCCAGTAGCAGACATCATGGTCATAATTATCATCATGATCACTATTGTGATTGTATCATAACTAACGGGTATAAAAGGAAATCTTCATTCCAACTGGTTCTCACTAGCTGAAGCTGAAAAAAAGTCACAAACTTTGAGTAACTTAGGGTACAATTCCTGATCCCATCCAACCATCCAAAAATTCTTTAGACTGAAGAAATTAGGGATTTGTTTCAGCCAATCACATTCAGATCTGTGAACTCATTTCCTCCTGCCCAGACTGCTACTTTTCAATTCTAGAGCACACGCACACACCTTTCCCACTTTGTCACTCTTGAATAACCCTGATTTTGTCCCCTCAGTGAAATTAGTCGATTAATCAATGAATTATTTCACTGCTGTGCTTTCCTGTTCCTGGCACGTAAATAAGCTTGACTTAGCGTCTTTTTAGCATCAGTGGTCTTCATCTTATTCTTTAACAGTATCTGATCAAGTATCACCTGCACTAAATATCTCAGGTGAATATCAATATTTTAATTCTTACAAAAATTTCTGAGGTAGTCGGTATACATGATAGTAAAGGTCAAGGTCAAACTCAAGTGCCTGGATTCTGATTTTGCTCAGCAACTTGCACCTGTATGATCTTTTGCAAATTTTAATCTCTGTATACCTGTGTTTATGTGTAAAATGACAACAGCAATAGAACCAAATTCATATGATTGCTGAAAAGAACGAATGAAAGAACACACACAAGAAAATGACTAGCAACAGTGCCTCACACAAAGTAAAGCATTCCATATCAATCATGAACTCTATTTTACAAATGAAAACCTGAGACTTCCAGAGATTGAGGAATTGGTATTGCTAGAATTTCCCCAGTCTGTGCAGAGGAGTTCCCATTCAGGGCCACTTTCTACAATGTTCTCCTTGTCTTTGTTGTGTTCATTTTTAAAAGTGGTATGTTTTGCCTTCCCTTGTTTATAGGTTATTTCATACCTTTTTTTTTTTGAACAACCTTATAAGATTTTAACAAAATAATATAAAATGTGTATATAATCTGGATATTGCAATTACCCCCAGGAGTGCCCCTCCAATTACCCTCCCTTATCCCTCCCTTCCCCTTCCCACTATATCTCTAAAAAAAGTATTAGATTGTAAAGCATTACATCTTATCTGGATTTAACACATGCTAATAGACCAACTTTCTCATTGTCCAGGGTCTAGTCCCCACCTCCACAGATGAGTGGAGACAATCAACCCTTAGATCTCTGGGTTAGGCTGATTTTACTCATCATGATCTCTTCCATAGCATCCATTTACCTTCAAAGGCTGCAATATCATTGTTCCTAATTGCTGTGTAATATTCCATGGTATAAATGTACCACAGTTTTTGGATCCATTCTTCCTGTGAGGGACACCGGGGTTGTTTCCATAGCCTAGCAATAGTAAATTGTGCTGCTATGAACATCGATATTGCTGTGTCACTATAATGTGCTGATTCTAAGTCCCTTGGAAAGATACCCAGGAGTGGAATAGCAGGGTCATATGGTGGAGTCATCCCTAGTTTTTTGAGGATTCTCCATACTGCTTTCCAGAGGGGCTGTACCAGTCTGCAGCTCCACCAACAGTGTGTTAGTGTGCCTATCTCTCCACAGCCCCTCCAGCATCTATTGTTGTTTATTTTCTTCATCTTTGCCATTCTGACTGGT